>DF237199.1:0-75494 GCA_000708835.1 Klebsormidium nitens | reverse complement strand
AACGGTCCTCGTTTTGCCGACCGCAGAATCAATGGTTTGATTCGGTATTTACTTCGAAGCAGAATTATGCAGTCGGTCAGGATGCTTTCCGTAGAGACAAAGGTCAGGAGGGAAATACGACGGTAGAATTAAGCTGCCTTGAATACCAAAGCCCGAGCAAAGTGTGGTCGAAGGGCACGACTGCGTATCAGTCCTGAACCCACTGTAAGAGTTTCGACTTACAAACGCCCTCAATCACAGGTAGGTCTTCAGTTGATCAGGACGCTGGAAGTGTTCCATTGCTGGTCGCCGCTTAAGAAGCATAATGGGTTGGAACGGAGTAGCTCCGTCAGCGTCAGGGGAACTATGGTGGTGTTGCGTCTGCTCGAATGCTCTGTCAAATATACCAGCTGAGTTGGCAATCAAAAAGTGCTCACTTTGTTCGACCGCTTGCTATCAACCTAAGCACAAAGCCATATACGTGGCGGCAAGCAAAGCAGTTCCATCCTTGAACCAGTCTGGGTAATTCAGGTCCCCTAATAAACTTTGTCTCCGTTTCTGAGGGCGCTGCTGTCCGTCCAGGTACCCGGTGAAGGCGGGCCAGTGGGTCGTGGTCCAGGGGTCGTGGTCCACGCGGCCGCGGGCGGCGTCGGGTCGCTGCTCACCCAGTGGGCCAAGCGCCTGGGCGCGCACGTCATCGTGACCGTCGGATCCGACGAGAAGGCCGCGCGCGCGCGCGAGAACGGCTGCGACCACGTGATCGTGTACACGCGCGAGGACGTCGCGGAGGGCGTCAAGCAGGCGACCAAGGGGCACATGGCTGACGTCGTGTATGACGCGGTGGGCAAGGCCACCGTCAAGGCGTCCCTCGAGAGCCTCCACGACAACGGACACCTGGTGAGCAATAATTAGATGAACCGAAGCATCAGGACGGCCCGGGGAGATCTCCGGTCCTCGCGAACCTGACGAGCTAAGTTTTTTGTTTGGTCATACTCGAGCAGGTCTGCTTCAGCTTCTGAAGATTCTGATGGGTCCTGGAGGCGACAGATCGACGAGATAATTCGAGGTCTACCAGACAAAGTAGTTTCATACGAGCCAGGGGCACAGAAAGCGAAAAACTCCACCGCTTCCACGCTCGATAAACTTTGAGCGCATGAACCTCGACCTGTAACTCTAATAGTCATGACTCTGGGGAAGCAAAGCCCTCTCAAGAAAGAAGCTTGCTCTTCGTCCCCAACCCCATTTTTACTGAACCTTCCGACCTCATTTCCCAGGTTCTTTTCGGTTCCGCTTCCGGCCCGCCCGACCCGGAAGACCTGCGGCAGGAGTACTTGAACCGCCGTCACATTTCGGTGCATCAGGCGGCCCTCTTCAACTACATCAAAACACGCGAGGAGTACGTCGAGTTCGCGCAGGTGGGCAGCTCTCGAACTGCAGCTTTGCCGGATGCCTGTTCCCCGTTCAGTGTCCATTTTGTCTTTGAATCAGTTTCACTCGAGGTTTCGTTCTCGTTGACATTCCATGCTCTATCGGAGCGGAAGTTGACGCGAAAGAGTGCCAAGCTTTTTTGTTGCTCAATCTACATTATTGGCCTCCACTTTCTTCTTCGGGTGTCTTCATTGTTTGACTCAAGAAGGTCTGAGGTCCCAAATCTGTGGAGCTGACGGTAGCTGGTTCACCACCAAACGGTCCATTGCGTGCTCTCAAAGCTGGTGCCCCTGCGGGCGCCCGAGTCCTGCAGAAGCGGCACGTTCTGCAAAGAACGGCCTTTTTGGTAAGCAAAGGTTAATGAAATGCGATGGACTTCAAGACACCTAAATAACAAAAGTTTCCTACCCCTGCAGGCGGCCTTGAATGAGCTGGGCAGCGGCCGCGTTCGCATCCCCGAGATCACCCGGTTCCCGCTCGCGGATGCGGCCGGGGCGCACGCGTACCTCGAGGGCCGCCACAACAAGGGCTCCGTCATCCTGGTGCCGTGACCTGCCGCCGCCCCAGCTGCGGCTGATTGCTTCTTAAGGGTTTTGGTTTGACTAAACGGCACGGTTTGCACGCCTGGAACCTGGAACTGGAAGTGCGCAGAGGATCCTTTGAAGGTATGCAATGGCCACAGGACGTTGGAGAGGTCTTCAATGCTTGCGAAAGGCAGAGAGCGGTCCGGACGGCCGCAAATAGTCAAAGTAGTGTCTCAGCCGCTTCTCTATGAGTTCTGATATTTGTAGTGAACGGTGCAAGAATACAGCCTTCATGTCTGCATCTTCTTGCAGATTTGGACTTTTTTGCCATCTGGAGAAACAACTTTCGAGAAGCTCATGGTACACTTAAGTAGAAAGCGTCCAATTCAGTTTTTCAATATGATGAATTATGCGACTTGAAACGCATGCCCTCATTCGGATTTCACGTCAGATCGCTTACGTGCTTTGCGCTGTACCTGAAGCGTGTCGCTTATGAAAGGGAGAGAGTGTTATGAATAGTCGAAGATTCTGAAAGGGTTCGTATTACGGATATGTAAGGTATCGAATTTCGTTGTTGTTCCACTTCTATCTGGCGACTTTACTCCAATAGTGGAGAGTGTTTGCTGATGACCAATGTTCTACCAATCTCCGTGTGCATGTGACATGTGAATTCTTTCAAGATTCAAGCCCATGACCATTCATGAGCTAGTATGGGCGCCGATTAAAAGAGGCGCTATGTAGTACCACGGTTTTGAGTGTTGCTGCTCCGCAAGGAGCACCAAAACGACTTCTCTGCATCGAGAACCTCCCTCCCTCTGGATCTCGTGTAGCGACTAAACGGAAGTCACAGGGAAAATGTATCGCATCCATCTGGATCAGCACCCTGGTTTGTCAGGTCTAACCAGTATGCGTACTTATTTGTTCTCGCCCATAAGAATCTCGGACAGACTGCAATGCTGGCACCAATCAAGGCAAGTGGGATGCAGCCTTGTAACTTACGGGAACAGCCTGTGGGAACAGCTTGTAAAGGGAAGTGCTTTTGATACGATTTCAGCGGCGCATTCCATGCGGGTTCAGCAATTCATGGAATACGTCTTAACGATGTTCATCAGGACTTCCAAAGCGAGATTCTTATGCGCGATGCAGCTTGCATGGTCTTTCCGAACGGTGGAAGTATCATGCTCAGGCACGAATCTCAAAGTGGAACCCGTACGAGAGGAAAACCCATCATTACGCTTCCAGTGTCCAAGTGGGAGTTGCTTTCTGATGGATTTGTGATACTTCTGCTCGCTATAGTCTACAGGGCTAAAGGGTGCAGCGTCCATGAGAACAGCATGCGATTAGTCCTTTCCACACCTCTTCAGGAGATGCAGGGCAGAGGATGAGCTGATCTGACTCGATGCAGTGCGTGAAAGCCGTCATCGCACCGCCGACCCCGACAGATCGCCACCATCGCTACCGATGCAATGGAATTCAAGCACGTGGCAATCGTTCGCGCACTGATCCGATGTCGAGTCAGCATAGTAAACTTGCAATCAGCGGGCATCGAAGTAACCATGGCTTACCAGTTACAACTCAGGCTTTCCTTACTACTGCGGGCCGTCTGATTTCATTGACCCCACTTTTTTGTGCTGTTTGGCAGGGGAAGTGCGATTGGCTTGCTCAGTTTCATGAACAGGATTTTGGCCGGAAAGTGATTCTGGACGCTATAAGTTGGATCCAGGCTCAAAGCACAGGTAAGATAGAAGCTCTCTATTGGGTTGTATTCTACTTCATTCCTGTTGCTTCCATTTTTCTTCGCAAGCGCTATCGCAGCATGCAGTAGCCAAGTGGTCTGCGCTACAGGTATAGGCGATTCCGTTCAGAGAAATTTGCCAGCGCTGAAAAAACTTGACTAGCCTGCTTACCGATCACTCATTTCTGGAATTAGAGTTCAGAATGGCGGCTGCATTAGAGATCCTGCAGAACATGAAGCAGATGCTTGAGAATCGTGGGCCAGACTTCAAACTCGCAGATCTATTCAAGCCCTTCCCCAAAATGTATGTGAACAAGTTCTGCGGCCAAAGCGTGGCGCAGAAGGTTGAAGCAATCCGTGAAGCCTGTCAGAAGTTTCCTTCTGAGCTGAAAGTCCACGAAGATTCTGGTCTCATGTGGGATAGCCCGCTTTTGAGTGTGCGAACAAATCTGCAGGCTGAGATCGAGGCTGGCCAGTCAGGAATCGCTACTGATCAGATCATAGAGCTGCAAGAAGGCGTCGACAGATACATGCTGAAAGAGCGCTGCCTGCCAACAATCTTGCAGTGGCAGACATTCACATCGTTTCCAGAGGGAAAGGTTTCTGCTAGAGCTCGCTTCTACGCAATGCATGCCGTGCTCAGAGAGTTCCTCTTCGAAGTCGTCGTGGGACTCGGTGGGACCAAGAAGCTCGCGGTTGCGTCCGCAGGGGACTCTTCACGACCAAAGACTTCCGATCAAGATACTGGCGAGGTAAGATCAAACCTTTTGATCAAAGCAAAGCAACCTTCAGATGACCAGCAAGCTGACATGCATGAAAGCATGACGATTGCTTCTCAGAATAATCTCCATCATGTATGGATGATTGGGAAGACGCCGATGGCTTTCCCGATCTTTGCTAATTCACATGCCAAAGATGGCCGAAGCTTCCACTTCCAGTCGAGCAACCAGAAGCTTTCAGTGCGCAGTCGCAAGCATGAAAGTTCGATGCTTGTGGACACAAATCCTATTCCTTGCAGGACGCAGGCGCATTTCTGGATGCACTTATTGGCCATTGCGGGTACTTGAGCGCAGGAGACACAGAGGACATTCAGATTCTGGATCCGACCAAGAAAAGGACATACGGAGTGGTCCACATCGAAGCAACGGAGGAGGCCGTGGTGGAATCCTTGTACCAAGGACTTGCGAAGGCAAGCCTTTGCAACGCCTTCGCAGCAGACTTCTTTTAGATTTACAAACATCTGTCCGGTATCAGATGTATTGACCAATCACTGCAATGATTCTGACAAGGTTGCTGCGCATCATAGGGGCCGCATTCGCTGGGAAGGGACCATTGGACAAAACCAGGTAGATAGGAGATCCTGAAATCTTTCTATTCTGCTGAGATGAAAAGTCTGCAAGCAACTGCAGCTTGATGGCTTGAAAATCGAATTGCACTTCGGGTTTGCACCTGGATTAAATCAGACGTTCTCTTGTATGTTTGTTTATGCAATTTTCACACCCAATTTTCATCCTGACCAATCACTCGATCTCGCCTCTCAATCTATCGGAACAAGCTGATTCTCGTGTCCTGTACTCGTCCAAAAGTAAGAGGTTTTGAAGTTGTGGAGTTTAGACGCTTAGAGACAGCCTTAGGTTCTGCGTGAGGTACACCCCCTTCGAATGTATTCACTCACTGGCAGAAAGTTTTCCGAGCAGCGCTTGATCTTGTATCACAATCTAGTAATCCTGCAGCATCAATCTGTAAATTCTTCGATGATGTTTTCTGTTCGATTTCCAGAGCGTGGCCATCATCGAGACAAATGAGGCGCATGGCGTGTACAAGGACGAGCCAAAGGAGGCCTGGGTGCTCCTGACCAGCCTCAAGGTGGTCCTCGGTTTGCGCGTGACCGCGCGCAGCCTCACGCCTGGCAACATGGACCTGGACATCAAGGTGGCGGGGCCCTACGGCTTCTACGACCCGCTGCCCGCCGCCAAGAGCTCCCTCTCCTGCGATGCCGAGGCGGCGCTGACTCTGCTGGCCAACTACGTCACTCCGGAGATGGTGGATGCGCCGCTGCAGGTACACACAGGTCAAGTTCGCAAGCTTCGTAGATGACGAAGCTCGGTTGCAGGTCTTCATCTTTGCCGATGCAGCTGCCGACTTTCTTATTGTTTTTGGCGTGTTCGAGAAGTCTTCAGAAAGAGGCTACAGATTGTGAACGTTCGAACTTATCTCTTCCGTCCATTCATTTCAGATTGTACAGGATCGTAAGGTTTGAAGCAGGTAACGAACACCCTTTTCAGTCTACGTTGACTTCCTTTGTCGGCTTTCAACTTGCATTTGCATCCGCACTCTCCCCGATTTGTTTCTACCAAGCCTTTTGAGCTAGTTCCTTGCTGTCTTTGCAGAACTGGAAAGCGCCCTACGAGAAGTCGAAACCGCTAAAGTCGGAAGATTCTGGGGCAAGCCCGTTCAAGCGCAGCAAGCAGGGCCCCTGAGCATCGCTGATCGATTACAGCTGAATACAGAGCGGATGGTAGCATTAGCACATGGGAGCAATACATACATATGACAGTGTCGAAAGATTAAACTTGCATACATGAACGTTCGCCCATAAGTCTCGATATTATGTTGAGTTAGGTGTATGTTGAGTTAGATCGAGTCCCCGGGCTCAAACAAACTAAAAACCTAAACCAAAAGTTAACATGCTCCGCACCCGTACATACCCACCCTAAACTTGAAACCCCCAAACCAACCCCACCCGTCTCCCGGGCATGACCTAAGTCAACATAGCCGTAACTCAACATATAATCGAGACTACTCGTTCGCACGTTTGATGCTGGATTGTAAGTGCGAGGTTAGAACATATTCATGTGCAAGTCTTCTTATCAAATTGATTCTGTGAAAGGGTGCAGCAGCGGGGGCGGCAGCAATATTTGCTGCTCACGCTCCGGCCCGCGGCATGATGCGCTTGAATTCATGGATCGCGACAATTGCAATGATTGAAGGCCGCCCACTTTGCATCATTGCCAGCCGCCGTTGATTGCATTTGTAGCGCAGGCCCAACATGACACTGACGTACCAGCTAGTCCTATTGCTATAGGGCACGCTGCACATTTCAAAATTAAGTAAGTATAGGTTGGCGTGCCCAGCTTAACGTAGCGCTCAAACACTAGTCAACTGCAAACGGACGTACCATGCATGCGGCCCTGGCGGCCGCCCCGGCCTGAAGTCGGAGCCAGAGAGGATCTTTGAGACGATATCTCTGCACGCTGAGTAACTTGATAAACGCGTGACTGGTCCTTTATCCTTTATCGCGGCGCCTAGACGTTTGGCAGTAATTTAACGTGACTGGTCCTTGATATACTTTACGGGCGCCTTCCCTAGTATCTTGGCTTTGCAACTTCACTTACGATGTTACATGCCGCGGTGCGGCGGTTCTATAGCCTCCAGGCCCAACTCGTGTGACCGTCCTGGTCGACGTACGCATTCCATCATTGTCCATCACCGGATGTGAACAGATCTGAGAGTCCTCGTGCATCTATCACGACCATACAAGCACGGATAAGTGGAAGCCCTAAGAGAGCCCCGCAGGTCTTTGATGTGCTCACGCTTAACATCATTTTTCGGAGCGGTTGCACTAAGGTACAACGTTTCCGGAGCATCTCCTTTTCTTTGGAGTCCAATCAAGCCGGTCACGGCTTGTCAGTCAATGTTTCCGCCTGCATCAGACTTTTCGACAAGAGCGAAGCTTTCAACATACTATATCACCGTTGAAATACAAGTTCTGGAGGAGGACTCCTGGATGCCTAAGCTGCTTTGCCAGGCCTGGCTTTGCCAGAGCGGCTTTGTGGGGCACATCTTATTGACCCTGCTTACAAAAGCAGGGCACGCCTAGCTAGGGCCACAGTTTCATGAGAAGCATTCCTCCTCCGCTCTTCTTCTATGCCGGTTGCAACTTTCCGGCAAGAATGTCCGCGGCCATAGCTCTCCTCATGGTCAGAATGTCCGCCTGGCTGAAGTCGAACGGCGGCCGCGCCCCTTGGGCCAACAGGTCGGCGTAAGCGCATGCAAACACGCCGCAGCTACCTCCGTCGCCCTGCGCAGGGCCACAGGAGACACAATTTTGAAGGTTGTGCACTCCTTTATGCACGGTAAATGAGGTGCAAGAGACTTACTTACTCACATATGAAACTGGCGCAGTTCCAGGGAATCGATCGGTGGAAACGCGACCGAAAGGTGTACAACGAACAGACGAAACTTTGCA
Organism: Klebsormidium nitens; assembly: GCA_000708835.1. Classification (NCBI taxonomy): domain Eukaryota; kingdom Viridiplantae; phylum Streptophyta; class Klebsormidiophyceae; order Klebsormidiales; family Klebsormidiaceae; genus Klebsormidium; species Klebsormidium nitens. Next base: position 67,579 of record DF237199.1, on the reverse strand, counting down.
AGAGGCCTGGTAGTCTCAACAGGCGGGTATAAAGGAGACGCTTGGGCATGCAGTGCGCCGCCAAAACCTCTGCGTGCTACCCCTGCAAGAGGCCGTAAGAGAATCGAAAGCGCAGCACAGGGAACGTGGGAAGCAGCACTGAGGCGCAGGGCCGTACCTGCTGCGGCACCCCGTGCAGCATCTGTTTGACGGCCCACTTCTTCCGGTCCTCCAGCTCGCGCTGCCGCTTGTCCTGGCTCTCGTCTTCCAGGTACCGCAGAACCTGCTCCAAGAGGGAGAGAACAATTCAAAGGTCGATCACTGCGGAAGAGGCCACCTGCTTTCGATGGTCGAGGAAGCGCCTTTCTCTAAGAGCTTGGACGGAAGACGCGCTGATCTGCGGCCCTTTTGCAAATACATGGGAGTGCCAAAGAAATCAAAGATTTTTTCGCCGGTTCGATCGAGCTGGCGTAGATGTCGTGGAGTCAGGCTCAAAGCACTCTGCGGATGAAAACAAAAGCAGACGCGTCTGTAAGAATCTGTGCAAAGCGACCAGACGCGAAATCCGGGGATCGCGCATGATAAGCAGGCCGTAGGTGGAAAGATGCAGATGCGTTCGACGGTAGGTAAATGAAAAGAGTTGCTCTTCAAAAGACCACGGCGCGCTTACCGTCTCTGTGATGGTCCTGGCACGCGCACTTTCGACGGGACCGCATAGCGAATCGTAGTACTCCACACACCGGTCCTTGAGGTTCACAGAGATCAAGGCCCTGGAGGACACGAGAGCAAGTCAGCTCCAAAGCCTGTGTGCTTGCTCTGGCTTTTGTCGCCGTAGAACAGGGGCGAGGGAGGGATTGGTCGACTAATGAATCATTACGCAATGCCGCTCTGACTTTTTCCAAGCACCTCTGCTTTCTTAATGAGTGATGACGCAGAATAGTCGTGTCCACGTGCGACTTCCGTTCCGCTCCAGCAGTGTCCCTTTCATTTCCAGCTCAGCATAAAGCAGGCCAGAAGACTGACGTGAAGAGTCCGGAGACGATGACACAGCCACCTTCAGCAGTTGAAACGCGTTTCTTTCAAACAAAGAACGTACCGTCGACGGACAGAAGCACCCTAAAAAACAATGATTGCAAGCACTCCAAGGGAAAAAGACGAGCCACAGTAGCTATCCCGTGCATGTCGATAAGATGTCGAGCTTCGTAGCGCACTGCCAGTAAGCAGCACTCTGCTGAGATCATTTCTGCTCGTAAAAACCGATGCAGACAGCGCTGCTCACCAGTGCGCGTTGTTGAGGTTGATGGGCGTGAGGAGGAGGTCCTGCTGAAAGACGTCCACTCTCTTGGTCCAGCGGCGCACCCCCGTGTAGTTGTACCCGCCGTTGACCAGCTTGGTGTAGAAGAAGCTGTTCAACACGTGCACCCGGGGAACTGGCCTGAGGAGCAACAAGCCAACCGTGTCAGCCTCCCTGGCAGCTTGCCGGTGTGGGTAAATCTGACACTGACAAGTGCGAAAAACGATGCGGAAAGAAGGAGGCGCCTCTAGCGCCCCCTTCAGATGTTGGCAGAACCTGTATCCCTGCGACCTGGAGCAAACCTTCAACGAGGAGGCTTATCGATACCGGCACGCTTCCGGCCTTATTTCTCCTACGCAAGCAACAGCCCGACCATCCTTATTCTGTTCCTGGACGATCAATTCCTTGCCAAGCTGACCAGTGGACCAGTCTCCCTAGTCCCGCACGCCGCTCACCTTGCGCGCGCGGCCTTCCTGTCGGCCGCGTTCTTGCGCGCCAGCAGCTCCATGTAGAAGTTGACCACCTGGTCGTTGAGCCAGCGCGCGCCGCTCAGCGCCTGCAGGTCGCGCGCGCTCACTTCGTGCTGCCCCACAGACGCCACGATGCCGTGCCCGTCGTCACCCCCCCGGAAGAAGCTGCGCCGCAAGACCGCGTCCACCGCAGTGCTCTCGGCGGCCGAGAGGGGGCGGCAGCTGACAGGCCGGGGGGCCTGGACGGGAGATTAAGTATCACTGTGAGTAGTGCATTCCGGCAAGCATAACAGTGGTATTCTTCAGTGGAAGTAGCGGTACGGCCTGAATATGTCGGAGTGGCAGCGGTTCAGAATGGATGCTGAAGATTGTCTGGCTGCTCCTCATATCGTAGTTGACCCTGCAGAACAGTCGCCGAACGGGCCGGATACAAAAGATCTGTGTTCTGTGTTGTCCTTTGTCGTAAGGTGACCTGCTCGACCAGTCGCTAGAGAGCCGAAAGCGTCAGTGGCTCTTTGTGAGGATTACCACACCGGGTCTCGAACGAGTTGTATTCCGGCGAGTGCAAAGTCACAGGCAAGCAAGCTGCACAGTTTGCCTCGAAGACAGGATCAGCCTACAGCAGGTTGGCGATTTTTACGAAAATAGAAAGCACATTCTACAGACTTCATTCGTCACCTCTCTGCAGAACACCCCTAAACGCACGGAATCAGCAAGATCCTTCATCGAAAGAAAGTCAGCAGACCTGGGGCCAGCTGCTCACCGTTAAGGCGAGGTCCTCCAGGCCGAGTCGGTCCAGCATCGCCTCCAGGTCCGATGGCGACTCTGCGGTCGCCATTTTCGTCATGAACGCCAAGTCGCTTGGACCGCCCCCGTTCTCCCCCTGCCTTTGTGATTCCCCCCCTCCACCTTCATCGTCCGTTCGCCAGTCCGCCTCTGCGCCGCCCGACCCTGGTCCCCCGGGACCTTCTTCCAAGTCCCACGCTTCCCCACCCCCGCCTTCTCGCAGCACCCAGAATGCGTCCTGGGTCATCAACCTCATGCTGCGCAAAGCGTCCATGTGGAGCTCGTTTGCATCCCCTTCCGCTAAGTCCCGATCGTGGATCACCTCCGGTTCGGGCTGCCCCTCAGCCTCCGAAGCATGCGCCGGTTCGTCCCTACCTAACTCACTCAGCCCGTCAGAAACCGTGCAGTCGTCATCTGATGCCCCTTCTAGCGGCGCGTCCTCCTCCAGGGCTCCCCAGTCTTCCACGTCCATACCCGAACTGGATACCTCTTCCTCATCTGGGTGCCCCCTAACGTCTGCAGGCGCTAACTCTTCCTTCCCCTCGGTTTCAACCTGCCCCGCAAGTCCAATTTCCGAACCTTTGGCTCCCGTGAAATCCTCCTTCGCCCCAGCTTCGTTTTGGCTGAGCGTTTCCGGTTTAACTTCTTCATCATCATTAATGTGCGCGTTGGCGTCCCCAGGACCTCTCTCCGCCGCCCTAGCTGGGACCCCCACCATTCCCAGTGCAGCGTCCGCCAAATGATCCCGTCCAAAGTTTCGCAGCTGCTCGACCCGCCACCGGTCAATCATTCCCAGCACCCTCCCCCCGTCCTCCGCGACCTTCGCCAATTGCTCCGTAAACCCGAGGTACCACTTCTTGGACGGCCAGAAAGCCAATTGCCCACAGAACCTGCGCCACTTGCGCCAACGCCGTGCTTTTCTCCGCCGCCTAGAAGCACCGGAGACCGGCTGACCCCCTCGAATGTCCCCAAAAGTTGTGCCCAAGTAGCGCAGTGCTTCTTCCACCCTCGGATCAAGCTCGACGTCCGCTTCGGGGGGCTTCCGGATCCTCACGGGTTTGGCTTGTCGAGTTTGGGAAGCTGGGGGCGGTCCCGACCCGGATGGAGCCCCTTCCTCAGCTTCGGACAACCTCCAAGGCACGGCCTGGTTTGCAGCAACAGAGCCTTTTTCGTCCGTGCTAACTGTGCTAAAGCTCTCAGCCAGATCACGCACCAGCGCACTCTGCTGGGAGGCCTCCTCAGCATCCGGCCCCTCGTTTCTTATGACACTCGACTCTGCGGAGACAGGCCGGCTGACTGGCGGGCTGGGGATCGGCGTAATTCTGCGCTTGCCCCGCTTCTCCCCCATGCTGTGTGATGCCCCATGCGATTGAGGTTTCACTTCTTCTTGACGTGCACCCCCTGCACTACTTCCGTTTGGTTTCAAAGTGGACCCAGCCGCTCTGAACAGTTCTTTGGCTGGAGTCTCCATGGCAGCCTCTGGCGCTATACTCGCTTCGGTGTACTCGCGCTTTCTCCTTTTTGGGACTCGAGGCTCCTGGTGAAAACCCTCACCCAAACTCTTCCCGCGTGCCTTCTTGCTGCCGCTTAGCGGTTCTTCGAGTTCCCTCGCAGGCCTCTTCCCTACTTCCTGGCCCCGTCCTACCACTCCTTTCAGGACGCTGCTTTGTTCCCTGGTTAGCTTCTTCCTCCCCACCGTCCAGGCCAGAAAGTGCCCGATCTTGCGGTTTTGCGCGCGCCGCATCAACAGACAAGCGGAGCGCTTCTCGGGTGACAGGGGCGACAGACTCCGAGGCCCCGGGGCCTGTGGACTTGAATCCATCATTGGAAGCGCCGCCAGTCGTGTGGATTTGTTGGCTGGAAAACTGGTACAAGGCCCAGGCTTGGTGTCGCTTCCTTCGTATAGGGCCGCCCCTCGAATGGTCCTCAGCTTTGCCAAGGATTGTCTGAGAACAACAAAACAAAGAGTGTACGTGAGCTGCTGATGCACAGTCCCACAAGATAAAGCTGAATGTGCAGAAAAAGTACTTAAACAGGGGCCCTTGGCCCTCTATAACTCAAGCTTCAGTTGAAGCAAATCACGGGAGGAGGCTAAAGATGGGGGATATCAGTTAGATTCCGCAAGTCGTGAGGAGGTTTGACTCCCAGACAAATGAAGAATATCGATTGCAGGGCAATGGGCGCCATGGTAAATTGGATGCTCAATTGCAGGAAGAGTGGTTGAGGCAGGGAGCTGCCTTACTTAGAACCATCATGAGTGCATGAGAACCATCAGAGTGGATACTTTCTCGGCATCTGGCCGTGACCACCCAATTCTAAGATGATTTAGTGCCGCTTCAAAAGAACAGTCTTTTCAGTAGGTAGCGTCAGGGTGCAATCATTTCGCCCTTCAAGAGCAAGGTTTGTGAGGCAAATAACTGTCAAAACTTCAGCCAGGTTGAGAATCTTCTGCAGAGATGCTTTTAGAGTGTTGCCAAAACTTGTTTGTGCGCAGCACCGCGCAGCTGTAATTCAAACATTGGCAGATCCTTCTGAGCATGAAGTGTGTGGCTCATTGCCTTTTATATTACCAACTTATGAAGGTGTGCCTGTGCACAGAACAAACATTGCTGTTCCATTGCTTCAGCACACTCTGAAAAAGCTCTTCCACCAGCATTGCATGCAATCGACAATGTCCGGAAAGTCTACTGTGGTAAAGAATGCACTCAATTCTCAAATCGACATTGAGGGACACGATTAGAGGTACAGCAACTGCAACGAACCACATCAAGCACAGTGGCAGACTTGTCATATCAAGTGCACCCCTAGTTCTGGGGTCTGACTACCATGTCTAAGCATAAAGAGACAGATTTGCAAAAGGCGACTGAAAGTTCTTACCTCTACCCGCGGTATCTAAAGCTGAGCGCGTTCCCCCGAATTCATGCCGACCAAGAGCCAAACATCAGCAACCGCACAGACTTCAATCACTCAGCCGAGCGGTGTCCAATTACCACTGAAGTGGGGTAATGATAGTGCGCATTTGAGGCTCGTCTTTACGAACAATGCCTGAATACACCATTGACATTATGCCTCCCTAACCACATTGTACCTCCTAGGTACCTGAAACCTGAATGACAAGATGAGAATTTGCGCCACAGAAGCATGCATGGCTGATTCCTGCATCATGCAAGCAAGGCCCACTCAGGGCCAAATCCTGCAGGCTGCCTACGGTACCTAGGTCGCTGACTGGCGAACCCCAGGGCCAAAACCCATCTGCCGTTAAATTACATAAGAGATGCGTTCGGGAAGAACCCAACCACATTAGGCAGGATTTGCTCGGCTGGTTTTATTCTCCGAAATGGAAACTCAAACTGCGGGTACATTTCCGGGCTTTTGGCGCGAACAAATCAAATTGCTTTTGAAAATTTGAAAAAGTCGCATGCACGCACGTGTGCAACGCCTCAAAGCTAGAGCTCAGAGTCACAGTGCGACATTGGCGTCTTCAAATCCGGTGCATGACAGCCTGGCAACATGATCTTGCAATGGCGGCCAAGGTGGCAGTGATCATGGGTTCGAGTTGCCTTTCTATGGTCTCTCAAGCAACCTTTTGCTTCTTGAAGGCTTCGGTGGTCAGCAGCTTCATATGGTATTACCTTGGTAGATGACCGAGTGACGATTTGCCATTGCACACCATTATCAGTAGGATTGGTCAAGGGCAAAGAAGGTCAGGGCCTATCAAGCTCAATCTGCTGCTCTTCGTGTGCTTCTGGGACTTGAGCACTACAGCATTCAGCTAATCATCTAGAAGCATTACAAACTGATCCAAGAAGAAGCTTTGCAAGAGTTTCCAGACAAGACCGGCTTGCATTCTCCACCCGTAACCACCAGCATTTGTAACGGCGAGGAAGGCAACAGAATCGATTGGCGGTGTTTTGGAGGTGCTCTGGCGAATAATCGTAGGGGAACTGCAGGACTGGAAGTCATGCTTCAATGACCATGGTGAGTGCGGCACCTCCAGAACCAAGGGTGACGTATTCAACACTGAACAAATGGAGGGTGCACAATGGGCAATCTGGTGAACATTGCATGATGCTTTACTGCATTGAGCGCGATCAGGACCGAGGTGTTCCTTCCTGGAATGATTTCACAAGTTCTGTGAGATGCATACTCTCCCAGCATTTCTTCCAGTTCAGTTATTGCCTTTGAATGCTTTCCTTTGAGAACGCAATGGGTTTATGGGCTGTGAGTGGGGGCGTTGACAAGCTCAAACCTCCTTTCTGCTGCAAATCATTTATCTCAGTTTCTGATTTTGGTTCTGCTCACTTTCATTGCAGGCCTAAGGCTCATTGAAAGCGGGCTGAGAGTGGATACCTTGCTGACAGTCTTGCCAGAGCAGCTGGGCCAGTCAAAACAGTTACTTGGACAATGCTGTGGGTCCGGGGCCTTTTCAGACAGCCCTGACGGCACAGCAGCAATGACAAGCGGTGCAGAGTTGGGGCAAAGCAAAACGGCTGACAATCCAGCTGTCCTGGGGAGAGCACCTACCCAAACAGCGGGAGAGCAGCCGGCACCAGATGCTACCAGTACGGGTCCGGGAGGAGGCGCCAGGGGTCTGCACGCTGGCCTGTGCTTCAGGGACGAAGGGGGGAACAATGCTGTCCCCAACAAAGAAGGAGATGGCCACGCGGGCCTTGTGAGGGGGCAGCAGGAGCCCTTGCGGTACTTGACGGTGTCCCGTGCGGCGCTCCCGTATGTGAGAGTCGGGAAGGGCGTTCGGGTAGACGTCGTGCGAGCGGTAAAGTTTGTGGATGAGCTGGGGGACGAAGCGGAGAGGAGGCAGCGGAAGATCAGGCGGGCTGCCAAGAGGGCTAGAAGGGCCCGCCGCGTGGCTGCCAAAGCGGCTGCGGCGGCAGGGGGACACGCGGGGGTGGGGGCCGAGCAGGGGAATAAAGCGGAAGTGGGGGGACGGAATGCTGATGCTGGGGCAGGCGCAGGGTGCAGGCAAATGGGGCGTGAGGAAAAGGGTGTCAATGATGTAGTCGGTGAGCCTGGTGGCATGGCGGGGGTGGTAAGAGGGGGGAAGGCGCACGAAGGGGTAGGAGAGCAAGAGGGGAGAAGTCCTAAAAGGAGAAAAGTGGAGGGAAAGGCCCCGGTGCCTGGGGGCGAGAGGAAAAGTGGACTTGGACTGGACCCTGCACTAATGGGGCCGCTGATTAGCATGGGCGCCAGGGAGCTGGCTGCAAAAGCGGGCCCGGAAGATGGTGTGCGAGCCGGATCTGGGCTGGCGCGACGGGTTTGCAGGGCAGCGGCTGACGGAGGTGTGCCAAAGGCTGGGGAAGGTCTGAATGGTGGAGAAGATCGAGTGCTGCCTGCAAAGGTGAGGCTCTGCAATGCACGAAGGGGTTCTTTTGCCTAAAGCTGGCTCTGTAGGTTGGGACCTAGGACCTTGGCTTCGGTTGTAAGGCCCAGGAAAATATGCTAAAGTATAATAAATAAATAAAGTAATAGTAAAGTAAAATATGCAGGATGTGGTGGGCTTCCTGTAACAGCCAAGCATCATGGTACCGCGAGATTGGAGCATTGCTTTTGTGTTCAACTTGTCCACTTTTGTCCTCAAACATGTAGCCTCAGTCTTGAAGTGCTTTTCTCTCAGGTGGTCCTCAGTGCCCTTCAATGTTTTGCTTTTTCTTTCGTCAGGCAGTACTGGGATGCTTCATCAGAAGTGCTTCGTTTTGGCACAATGTCTGATCTGGACCCCAACAATCCCTTTTGCAGGCAATTAGAAGTGATCCTGAGGCAGGGCCAGAGTTGCTGGCACGGATGCCGGTGCAAGGGACGGACCGCGGTCAGAAAGAGCATCCCGGGGAACGGCGAAAGCGGGGAAAGCGGGCTTTAGGCGAGCATAAACGGATAACGAATGAGGATCTGGAGGGTGAGGAGCTCAGGACACGGTTGGATGAAGACGAGAAAGCCCGTGCATCCGGGGAGGATATTCTGGGAGAAGTGGCCCCCCAGAAGGCGGCCTTCTATGCAGCCTTGGGGCGGCTGGGGAGGGGAATGCTGGCCAGCCAGCTGGAGGAGGGGCAGGAGCCACGCGAGGAAGAAGCGACCCAGGAGGTGTTACGAAGGAAAGTTCCGGGAGGGGAACCTTCCGACTTCCATACCGAAATCTCCAAGGGAAAGCCTAAAAACGGCAAGGCAGATGCTGGGGACAAAATTGAAAAATCAGAATCGGCGGGGTCAAAACGACAGAGGGGGCCGTCAGCTGTTGCTGGGGCTAAGAGGAACACACTCCAAAAGGCGGTAGCTGAGGCTGCGGAGAGGCGGGCTGCTGTTGCAAAGCCTCAGCCGGCGTTCGAACCTGCACCCAGCTTCAAGCCCGGGGGCCTTGTCCTGGGCCCACCTGGTCCGGATTCACTAGCCGGAGGAGGGGTCGGGCTCGCCAAACAGGGTCTCGAGGATGTTAGCGAAGAGGCGGTGCCTCTTGGAAGACTGCGAAAGAAGTACCTGAGGCGAGGGATTCAGAAGCGGTCTCTGCTGGACGCGTTTGACCTGGTGGGCGAGTCCGATCAGGTGGTTCCGGAAACCCCTTCCGAGGTCCGGCTAACGGTGCCGAGCGAGGCGGAGCTGCCAGGTGGCGCAACGGGAGTGGGCGCCTGCGCGAGCGTCCAGTCAAAGAGGCAAAGCAACAACGACCATCAGTTTGCGTCAGAAGAGGAAAGGGAGGCTTGGGAAGAGGGGGGGCTCTCTGGAGGGGAGTCAGAGTGTGCCGCAGGACTGGAACTTGGAGTGCAACGGGCTGATTCTGGGGAAGGAGTTGGGGACAAGACTAGTACTGAGGCTAACACTGCTGCTCCTCAAAAGGGCTCACTATTTGCACCCCGGAAAACCGGAAAGGCCAGACTAAAGGGCGAATTGGATGTTTTCGAGGAGGGTGCTTGCGCAAAGGCCGAGGGGGCAGGTGGGGAAAAACAGGGGCACAATCTGACGTCAGCAGAGGACGAGTTCGAGCTGAGCGGCCAGGAGTGGGAGGCCCTCCGGAGGCCGAGCACAAGGGGGCGGGGGCTGCCGCTAGGCGGGGGAATCCAGTCGGGCCTGTTGCCGTCCAAGAGTCGAAGCAGCCTAGAGGCTGCGCAATATCCCGTTCCTTCGGTGAGCAGAAAGCTAGCCCATCGAGAGGACGGACCCAGGGAGATGCAAGGGGGGGCGGTCATTGCAAGGGATGTGCCTTCGTTGGGATCCCGCTCGGAGTCGGTGGGGGGAAAGAAGGACCACCTCGAAGCTCAGGGCCGGCTCCAAAATCCCCTCCGAAAGGACCAGGGGGCTGCTGCTGATGTCTCAGGTCTGGATGCCTGTCCTGGGAGCGACGACTTTTACATCTGGCCCAGGAAGGGGCGCGCGGCGTGTCTGGAAGAGGACGACGGGGCGCCAGCGAAACGAGGAAGGGCAGAGAGAGCAGAGCTTCCTGCGGCGGGAGTGGACAAGGTTGCGGAAGGCGTCAGCAAGGGAGACCGCTGGAGATCGGGCCAAAGGGAAAAGACGGAGCAAGGGACGGGCACGGAAAGGACCGGCGCAAAGGAAACGGAAGCCAAGAGAAACGGGCTCAGGGACTGTCTAACAGAGACCGAGACTGAGAAGCAAGCAACGGCAGATAGGGGCCTCCACCTGAAAAAGCGGAGGTCGGTTGTTGGGCCTTATGCGGAAGGGGTCGACGTGGCGTCCGTTCACGAAGGGGATCTGCGGGAAGCAGTAAAGGCCGGGGCTCGTTCGGGGCCTCCTTCGCTCGGGGTGTGCACGGATGCTTTCGGCATGAACGTGCAACCGGTGAAAAAAGGAGTGGCCCCTGTTGTTGCCGAGAAGAACGGCGCGGAGAAGCCGGAGGAAGCAGAAAATGAAAACTGGGTGCAGTACAAAGCCGCCAGCAAGGAGCAGAGAGCCGCGCTCCGGTTCGACGTGGTCGGGCTTGTGACCAAGATTGGGGGGTGGGCGTTTTACCTGCTCGCGGGCACTCCCCCGGTGGGAGAACTGGACGTCCGGCCCATAGCTCATGAGTCGCGGCGGCAGCTTATGGACGTGCGGGCGGCTCTAGACTTTCAGGCGCGGCCGGTCAGCGGACTGCCGGACATTGGCACTTTGACAGAGTCTGTGCTGCGGAGAAAGGCCTGGAAGGCGTCGCAAGCGGGGGCGCGATATGTGGTTCGGCGTCTCGTCGGGAAAAAGCTGACGGACTCGGAACAAGGGGCGCTGGGGAGTGCGTGCACGCTGCTGGAGCAAGTAGAAAAGGAAGGGGAGGTTGCAGCTGCCGGAGTGGCTCCTGCAGGGGGCAGACAAAGGCCGACAGAAAAGCAGGGGGCTGAGGAGGGGGAGGGACAAGAGTCCCAGCCGGATGTGGAGAGCCAGTTTGGGGGCCTGGAGAAGGGGACGCTATGCCCCCCTGACCAACTGGAGGTGTTCTACGAGGTGCCGACGGAGGGGCGGCGGCCCCGGCGGCAGCGGTTTGCCAAGGGGGAGCTCGCGCAGGCGGTTGCGTTCGCAGCGCGGGTGGAGAAGTGGCTGCACGACCGTAAGTCGCTTACGAAACTTTGTTGAGATTTGGCTTTGCGGGGATGTGTCGTTGGCAAAGCGTCCTGCAGCAAGGTACTTGTGCCTACATTCAAGTGAGGGACGATCCAACAGGGAAAGAGACAAGGCCTGGCTTGCGCGCCTTTGGTATTTGAGTGTACCATGCCCCGTCCTGCTGCTTTCTTGAGGATGTTACTTTTCGTTCTTACTTCGGTAACACTCCGTCCGTCTGGTACAAGATTGTTTCCAACGTCTGAGCCCCGATGTTTTGCCCTTCTGGCTGTGTACGCTTACACGCTGGTAAAACGAAACTTTCAAATAGAGCGCAAAACACGTCCCCTCGTGCGTGCAGCTCGGTGCAGCATCTGCCAGTTCGACGTGGAGGCCGAGGGCGAGCTGTGCCAGACGGAGCAGTGCGGCCACATCTTCCACCGGCCCTGCCTCCTCAACTGGCTCACCTCCAGCAACTCGTGAGCGCCCGCCCCTACTCTTGCTTGTCGTAGTGAAACTGATCTGTGTCATTTATTCAGATCAAGGAGAACGCTTGGGCATGTCACAGGTTCTCTCGCCATTCACCTCAACCGTAGCGCTCTTCGTGGGCAAAGCGAGCTCCCGGCTTTTAGCTTCTTATGGTTTCTGATTTTGAGAAGACTCCCACGGATTTGTTGTAACAGGCCTCCAGTATGCCTCAAATCCTTGACGGTCCAGTCGGACATTTTGCCGTTTCAGTGAACAGGCTTTAGCCACGGCTCAAACAACCCTGGCAGCCCTCACTGGGGCCGGGGTTTCCTTGAGCTTTCTGTTAATTGTTGTTCGCCTTCTCAAATGGCATCTCGTTTTGGAAGAGAAAGCTTGTTATCAAACGTCATCGTGTGCCAATCTTTATCGGCAGGTGCCCCACTTGCCGCGCGCGCATCCCCGTGTTTGAGGGCGCGATCATTGCGCACCGCAACCTGAGGCCCAGCTACGACGAGGACCACGGGGCCAACGAGTTCGCTGACGTCATGTGCGAGGTCAGCATTCTGACGTATCTCATAGCATAGGCGCATTCTGCTTGATCTTGCAGAGTCCCTGGGACGGTTTTACTACATCTAGCCGCTTCGGATCGAAGTAGACTTCGCAGATTCGCCTGGTTTGGCCAGCAGAAGCAGCAAAGCAACGGCTACGTCAACCGATGGGCTCCATCTCAATGCGCTCTGGTCCACCAATTTTCAATGGACTGCCTGTTGTTTTCAGCGTAGACAACCCGCCCGAGGCGATAATGTGCCTGGCCGGCCACTTGCCGTTTCTCTTCGGAGGAACTGATCCCCATCGCAGTTCGTCAATTGATGAGTCCATGGCGATCAACTTTTCTGACGCGGCGGTGGGTGCGGCGGGTGCAGGTGTGCAGCCTGGACGAGACGGAGGACGAGGCGGGCAACTACATCCTCATCTGCGACAACTGCAACAAGGGCTACCACCTCTGGTGCATCGGCCTTGCAGCCGTCCCCGAGGTAAAGCCACCGTTCCAAACACTGCAGGGTCTCTGGTTAGTTGAGGGGAAGTGATGCCGGCTAAGTGTGGAGAAAAGCGACACCGGCTTATATTGGAGAATGAAGACGGATGTGCATAAGTTTTTCAATTCTTCTGTTGGTTCGTTTGTGGCAGAGCGATCGGCAGGTTCAGAAGGGAATCCAGAAGCTTGCTCTTTGAGCGAATCTTCTTTCTGCCAGGTGTCAAGTACGAGCAAAACTGTAGGGATCCATTCAACTGCGCGCTTCTAGAAGTTGATGCTTATCTCATGTGGTGCTTACGTTAAGTATGTTCTATAAGCTTAGGAGCCTGCCCAGCTTCTTCATTGCTAGCTCGTATGCGCTACTTCTTGTAGCCGACCACAAGATTCTCAGTAGATTGCGAGTAGGTGTCTCACACCCTCAGGATCGGCGGCCATACGCTTGTTCCGTTTTGAGCCGTCCCCCTGCTGTCTGCAGGGCGACTGGTACTGCCCCCCGTGCCACGCCGCCTTCCTGGCCGCGTGCGCGCGCCTGGACGAGCCGCGCCTCGCGTCCCAGAACCCGCAGCGCCAGACGCGGCGGCAGCGGCAAACGAACCGCGCCGCTCAGGATCGGCTGGCGGCGGGCCGTAACACCGGTAATGGGACCCGGTCTGGTAACGGTCTGCGGCCGCCGGCTTTAGCAGTCTTGCCGGGGTCAGCGATCAGGGACAGCGGACCTCCGTCCCCGGATCTGGCGGAAGATGGTATGAGCCCCGTGCGGCGGAGCCCTCGACTCGCGAAGCGCCAGTTTGGGTATGATTCGGAAACGGATTACGTGGATCCCGGGTCTGTGAGAGCTGGAATGGGCAGTCGGGGGACAGGATTCCGCCAGGAAGATGAGCATGTGGGAGGCACGGAACGGAACGGAGCGGAACGGGGTAGGGTGACTGGGGTCGGTTCGACAGGGAGGCGGGGCCCCAGCCGAGTCGAGGTTTCAGGACGGCGAAGTGTTTCGCCGACGTTCGATTCCGAGTCCGTGCCGAGCTCGGAACCCTGGGAACAAACTACGGCAAAGGCGGAAGGTCGGCCAGAAACGGACGAGACATCCTCGGAGGACTGTCCGATTGCGCAACGGGCAGGCGTGGGCCAAGCGCGAGGAGGGGTGGACGATGGGAGGAGGAAAACGAAGCAGGCGCTTCCGAAGGACAGTTTGAGCGGGAAGCGGAAGAGCAGCGAGGAACCTGGTACGAAAGCTTGCGAGAAATGCAGGAGGCGAAAGAAAGGTGGCCGCTTCTGTTCGGCGTTGGGGCACGGAGTGCCAGCCGGGGAGCAGCCAAAATTAGAGCCAAGAACACCGAGTTCGCAGAAGAGGGGGCCCCGCGATCCAGACAGGCCGCAGGCTTGCCCCCAGTGCAAGCGGAACAAAAAGGGGGGTACGTACTGCATGACCTTGGGGCATGCACGGCCGGAGGCGGGGTAGCCGGAGGCGGAGGACTTCTGACGGAAGCCCGAAAGCAACGAACTGAGGCAGCGGCCGACCTAATAACTGGACTTGGAGACTGGGGTCCACAGACCTAAATTTGAGCAAGGCTACGGGAGGGGCTGAGGCCCGTTAGGATATAGCGGAAGAAGGAGTTGAAAGAGCAATTGACAGGATTAAGCAGGCAAGTGGCTTGAGTAGGCATCGTAAGCCCACGTGTTATCTGAAACGGCTTTCTTGAGTGTAGCTTGTGAACCGGACACGGGACGGATGAAGAACTTTTAAACGATTCAGCCTCAATCTGCAATCAGAAAACGGGGCCCGTGGCCCATCCGATGGCAGCTTTTCGGAATAATTGGACGCTAACAAGCCGATGATGGAATAATGCATTGAGCGAGCCGGCAAGACCTTAGTCGAACTACGACGGTTGGATCGTTTGATGTTATATGGGTTCGATCATGCATGTGCTGTGTAAATCAATGCTTGTGCTAAAACTATCGTTCGTTTATACATGGCGCCGGCGGCAATTTACTATACATTGCATGACATGCTCGACCCTGCATTTGGCCTGCAGCATTTCCCCACACAAAGCAACTTTTTCAGCATGGAACAAAGCTTTGCGAGTGAGCATGCATGGAACAGTACATGGTTGAAGCTTGTGGCATCACTGAATGATTAAAGACACATCTATGTACGGCAAGCGATATATATATAGCCGGACTTGACCAAGTATTGGATACTTGAGAGTCGAGATGATATAAATTAGGCGCTGCCGCGCACTATGTATGTACACATGCAAATCAGCGTCTACTTCTAAGCCCACCACCAATGTTTGCCAACAGGTACTGGACAATACACTAGCCTGCAACAGACCTGGCTCGCTCCTGGCGGATGCCAGGATCTCCCACTGGCCTTCCCTACACAAGCTTGTTTTATCTTACAGTCTGGCTAACTTGGGTGACTCTTGAGCGATGTGCGGAACCTGCTGGCTGCAAGTACGTCATTATCACAGCTACGTAATTAAAGGTCCCCTTACTCTAAAAACCTTTCATAAGAGAAAGGATTCAAGACTGGTGCTGATCTCCAGCAGCCATAAACCTACGCATGCAAGCTTGCGTCTATGACTGTCCTTTTGACGATCAATGTGATCGCTACGGAACAATGTCATTTTAGACTTTCCATTAAAATGTCCAATCATACGGAGGGCATCAATCAAGTATGGACTTTCCGCACACGCATGCTGTCAGTCCACCCCGGACATTTCAATGACGAGAAAATGCGCCCCCGTCTCGGTGCTGGCCCCGAACCGCAGCGGCAGCGGTTGGTCATTTCCGGCAACAGCCTGCAGTTTATACAATCGAGTATCAAGAAGTGCACGAGTATCAAGAGGTGCACAAGCTGTCCCAAGAGAGCCCAGATTGTCAGGTGCTTCGTAATGGGCTGAAACCAAATCAACTCGGACCAAATCAAATGATTTGGGAGAACCAACAACATCAAGCTCACGTCAATGATTCAACCACCTTCAATACCCCATTCTAAATGGTTGACAAACAGTGTCCTTTCCAAGTTCGACAATCCTAAAACCTTGCCAACGAGAGTTGCCCTTGAAAACAAGCCCGGTTCCGCGAGCCCTCCAAACGCGCCACCGCACCTTCTTCTAAGGAGCACCTACAAAAGCGAGGTGCGTCGGCTCACCTCCAGGGCATCCCTCTGCTCCAGCACGACGCCATTCACAGTGAGCGCGCCCTCCATGCATACCAGGTACGCTTGCCGGCCCCTCTCAAGTGCAAACGTCTGCCGGACGCCCGGGTCCGCTTCGGACACGAAAATGTTGGCGTCCTGGCGCAGGGAGATCATGTCCAGGCTGCCGCTGCCACCCCCTGCTGAGAAGCTGGCCATCAAACCCTGGTGACCGCACGCCAGCTGCTTTAGCTTGTTGTGGCGCTCCTCCCTCGTGCACTGCCGGGAGGCGTAAGCAGGGGGGTAGCCTCGCGCGTCGGGCTTAATCCAGACCTGGAGGAAACGCAACCTGGAAAGAAAAGACACAAGGTGAGGATCAGGGAAAAGGACGGCGCTTCTCATGCAGGAAAAAACCGTAGAAAGTTTCCACGATCAGAGATTAGGCAAGGCGAGATAAGTCCGAGTAGGTCCAAACCACAAGTCAAAGGGTACTGTTGGAGGTACTAGCATGGCCAGACAAAAAGCTGATCGATCCCTGTTTTACCCTGTTCTCTCAGCGGCCATCAGACCCCAGTCTTTACATATTCATGTGCCGTTCCGTTCCCTCACATCTCTTATTTCATACCTGAGTCCGCGCCTGAAAAGGAAGTTTCTACGAAAAAGACTGCATCCAGATAACTTTGTCCAGGACCTCTTGAAGCTTCCCAGGCACCATTACTCACGGGGCTGTGTTGCTCTGATTCATCTCCGAGTGCGTCATCCCCGTCCCGGACCCCAGGTACTGCACCGTCCCCCGCGGCAGCAGGCCGGTGCCCCCCAGGCTGTCCCTGTGCAGCATCTCCCCTTCCACAATGTACATCACCAGCTCCATGTCCCGGTGCGGGTGCGTGTTGAATCCAGCAAGGGGCTGCACGACAAGGAACCTCCTCACTATTTGCATGTTCGAAGCAACCGATGTGGACTCTTATTGCAGGCGTGCTATGGAAGACGTGATTGCTTAAGCTAGCATCGCCTAGAGCTAGAATTGTGAAGGAAGAAATGTAGAGGCATGATTTCAAGCTTAACAAGCTGAGTAGATAAATCACCAGCCACTCGCCAACGTAGGCAGCAGCATCAAGAGTTCACAAGCTGCCATTTGTTGGCTTCAAAGACAAACTAGTTTCTTCACACTGGGAGGGCCACACAATCCTCAGTAACCATATTGACAACACTTACCTGGATAATGTCATCGTTAAGCACACGGAGGACCCCAAACTCGTCTCGAACTGGGTCTTGATGTCCTGCGTAGCTGAAATGCACGTGCGACTGCAGCCACCAAGTGGGAGTGGAGACATGCAGTCGGTCGCTTGGAATGTGGCGTAAAGACCTGCATTCAAGAAAGAAACTTCAGTACCATTTTGTGATTAAATGTGGCCTTTCAGAAAACAATGCAGGGAATCTCACTTGAGGTACTTCATATACATCAAGCAATGCAGTTGAGATCAGTGAGGGACCCACATTCTAGTGGAGTATGGAAAACAACTGTAATGCACATGAGTCTTCCAGCAAAGAAATGCAAAGCATAAAGGCCCCGCATTTTGTACAATGAGACTTCTTCTGATCCTGGAATACTCTTTGGATAGCTAGCACTGACATCACTGCTCGTTGGATATGCATTGTGCTTTTGACACACCCAGTCCATCATTGATTGCCATGCACTTAATTCTTGCACTGTCTGTGTATTTACCCCTGCTGAATGCACAAGCGGATGAGACAGGTCTGGGCATTTGAACTTGCACAGACCAACAAGGACCCCAATCAAAGTCTTGTGGATCCCCTGCAACTAGGTGGCCACCCTTACCTGGCTCTCCAATCATTAGCCAGCACCACCAGCAGCAGCAGACAGTGTCACAGAATAAGTTACAAGCGAAGCCAGGTACCTCTGCACAACTTCACTTCTAATCTTCAGAGCGGCTGAGCAGCTTACATGATGCTTTTTACACAAACGCCCTGCTTTTCTTCTGCCCCTGCCTGAGGACGCAACCTTGGCACTTCTGTCTTGCGTTTGCCAGCCGCTTTCTGTGTAAGGATATGCTGGCTTCCGGCGCTCTAGCTCACAATGGTCAAGAGCAGTGCAATGTCCATCTCCAACACTCTTTCCAGCGCACTGCGCGGTAAACTCTTGGAATATGCCCGCAATGTGGCCACCGCCTGACAAACATGGCAGAGCAGCCGTTGCCTTGGATTGCAGAAGTGGATGCCCGGAAGGTCTACGGTCAGAACAATGATGAACTGATTTCTGCAGCAGCAATAATAAAGACAGAGCTTCAAGCTCCCTGACATCCTCAGATCTGCTGCGACCCTCCATTGCTGGAGCGCTCTGCATACTTGAGATTATCATTGCTAGGAGACACCTAGGTACATGCGCCCATGCAGGCTGCCAGTGCAAGTAGTGCAACTCTTTGCTTCCCTAGCTCTCTCCTGAGATCTCCAGCATGCACGAGGAATGTTCTCGCGGTCGCCTTCCCCTCCGCTCAGATCTTTTTGGCTGCATTTTGGCAAGTCGAGAACCATCTCGAAAGGAGCCGGCGAAAGGTCGGACGACCACCGAAAGTACGTCGTCGAACGGATGTATGCATCACTTTTCAGCCTTCAAATTCGACATGGATCGACGGTGCCCAGAAATCCCGAGAACTGCGGGTCACAAAACACTACCACGTTACCCAAACTCCTTCCGGGTTTCGCCTGAAATGTCCAAAAAGAGCCGATTCTGGCGACCGTGACGCTTGCTCATTGAAGTGGAGCTGCCCGCCAACTTCGTGCAACGGCTTTCCGGTGAGACGAGTCCGAACGGACGGAAAGCTGCCAACTGGTTCCGGTTCCGCTCGGGGCCAATCCGGACACGCTAGTGCAAAGGGATCCAGGGATCCCTACGACTCGGCCACAGATGATGAATTAGTCGTCGGATGATGGCACAGCCCGTTAACTGGTCGTTATTTCGAGCCTATTTAACGAATTCTTGCAAGTCGCAACAGCAGCTATCCACGGTGGCCATGAAGCTGCCAAGGCGGCGAGTCTCGTGAGGGGGGCTCGTGCCCGGCTCGTGAGTCATGCAGATGCCATCATTGGTTCGTGCCGTCTGGCCGGGGGGACTCGGGCATGGTCAGGCAGAAAGGCCACAAGAAGATTTCAGAAACTTAAGGGACCCTAGACTAGCTCTAGAGCTTAAAGTTCCGCATGAGATGGCATCACGATCTGATTGAAACGTCGCAATGGATATCGACGGTGGTTGTCATGGCCGGATATAGATAATTTGCTGTTGGTTGTTTGTTTACTCCCCTTGAAATCCATTGAGGCCATGTAGAGTTCGAGGCCAAATGCAAACAATCATCACCGAGTTACACATTCTGTGAACAAATGGCCATGCAGATCCTGCAGCTGTATATCCCCTGTATACAATCGCTTGCAAAGGTCCGTCTAAGTAGCCGGTTGGTTTTCAGAACCCTCAAGTGACTCCAGGGCACATGACTCATGATGGTTGAACACGTACATGACGTTTGAACACACTATGATCTCTTGTACATCAATTCGTTATGTGCCGACCGTCAATATTGCATCACTAGATAGAGACAGTGTTCACGTACATAATGCGCATCCTGCTAGTACACGTGTTCCAGTTCCGCGCTCCCCGCGCCTATGACTGCCAATCAACCTGAACGATGAGCATGGTTTGAAGCAAGCGAAGAAACATGTGTATACAATCAGCATAAAATCAGGTCGCCCGGTGGGTGTCTAGTTTAAACTTTTATTCGTTCGTTGTGTTCGATCCCAAACAAGTAGCCGACCCTTCGATGGAATGTAGCAACAGTTGGGACTCAAGACTTCCTAAAAATGCAAAATGTTCTCAACCAATTGCTGGCGTCAGATTATGTTACATTCTAGGCCGTCTGCACAACATGTCCCAGTTCAGAATATACGACCTCTCTAATGCTGTGCGTAGGTGCAGCATGCAATTGAATGCGGATGCCCAAGTATTTATTCTTGCAACTTACGTCTAACTTTAAGCTAAGCAATATGGCTGTTGAACTAGATCTTAAACCCGACAGCTCAACTCAGCCAGCCCCTATAAACGTTTCCACAACCACCAAGCCAACTTTTCTTTGACCTATTGTTGGCACCCCGCAAGAGCCGCCTAGCTCATTTGCGGCTGTCATAACTCTATTGTATACAGCAAGCTGTGTTCTCCATGGCCTACGGCTGGGCCATCTCGATCATCAGGAAGTGCGCGCCTTTCTGCGCATCTGCCTCCAGGTTCAAGGGAAGAGCATCGGTCTTGGGGGCGACGGCCTGCAAGCCACGAGAAAGGACGACGAAAATCAGAACTTGCACAAGACTTATCAGCCAAGATGGTCCAAATCACGTCAAAACAATCAACGTCTGCTTTGAAATGTTGGGCCTGGTTCTTCCAGAAGGTCACGGCTGTCCGCTCGTATACTGAAACTCAGTCCATCCACACCAACGGTCTCAAAGCGTCCACGATCTCAGGGCTTCAAGCAATTGGAAGCACGCAGCATGCTACCCTGGCAACTCCGGCAGCGTCCTGTCCTCACGCGCCATACCCTATTGGCTCTCAAGCAGAAACCCCTTGCAGAACACCACAATTCCGCCTTACTTTCGCTGGCAGTCACCCACACCGCATCCTCACCTCCAAAGCGTCCCGCTCCTCCATGTCCGTCCCGTTCACGCTGAGCGCCCCCTCAATGCACACAAGGTACGCCTGGCGGCCCTTCTCCAGCGTGAACTCCTGCTTCACTCCCGGGTCCGCCTCAGATACGTAGATGTTGGCGTCCTGGTGGATGGGGATGACCCCGCTCCCCGTGTCCTCCTCCGATGCGGCCCGCTTGTAGCTGGTCAGCAGCTGCTGCAGCTGGTTGTGGCGCACCTCCTTGGACGGGAACTGCCGCGACCCGTAGTTGGGCTTGTAGCCGCGCGCGTCCGGCTTGATCCAGATCTGGAGGAAGCGCAGCCTGGGGAAGGAGCAGGGGCGTCGGGGGTCAGTATGTTCGACTGAGTCGAGGAGAGTCGAAAAAAACTGTGCTGCGATTGCAGGACTTGATTCCAACCATAGGTAGTTCGATGGGGTTTTTTCAAAGATTTTCCCTCGGATGCTTGTTGGGTATGTTTGGGACAACAATCCACTCTGGTCTCACTCCCCGGATTCAATATGAGTAGATTCGACATTCTTGCTGAATTTGTTTACTTAACGGTTATTTCTGCTTTCCAGTAATGGCCAGCTTGCCAAAGGTCCCTGAAAAGGAGGCCCATACAGAAAGCCCCTTCGAGGCACCAGCGTAAATGTAAACCACTCTAGTGTCACAGTCAGGTAGTCCAGAGAATCAAGAACACTGAAGTCATACACCGTCACATAGACTGAACCCCGCTGTCTGCAGAAAACTTCGTGTCCGAGTTGGGGGGGTGTGCGCGCACTCACAGTTTGTCACCATTATTCATCTCGGAGTGTGTAATGCCAGTCCCTGCGCTGAGGTACTGGGCGGAGCCGCGTGGCAGGGACTCCGCCATGCCCATGCTGTCCTTGTGCCACAGCTCCCCGTTCACGACGTAGGTGAATATCTCCATGTCGCGGTGGGGATGCGTCCCAAAACCAGAGTGAGGCTGCAAGACACGAAAAATTGAGGTGTCATGTTTTCCTAGTATCACAGTACAGGGATCTGTACCATCGTTCACGTGGAATCAACGGTTGGACTTGCGAAGCAGTCTGGGCACTGGAATAAAACAAGAATATCCACAATGCTCGTGACAGATACTGGCATGAATTTCAAGAATGTGACAAGCACTCATGGTCCATTCCTTTGCTTACTATGTTTCGGTCATGTTGCTCTTCCAATATGCTTTCTACCTTTTCTTGTCTAGCAAACCCTTAGCAATCTGAACTCTGACACGAAGCTCTTGAGGGAGACATCTGCAACTCCTCACCTGCACCAGGTCATCATTGAGCACCCGCAGCACTCCGAAGTCGGTCCGCTTGGGATCATAGTGCCTGCAGGAAAACATATGGCCAACGGTTACACTTGGAAAAGCAACAACGATAACCTTGAGAAATTGCTCCAGGAGCACAGAGATAAATCTTTGGTGACCCATTCACTTGGACTTGATCCAGTCTCACAAAATTAACTCCTCAAGTGCTTTCACTTCTTGCAATCTGATCAGAGCCTGACTCATTCTGAGCGTGTTTGCAGGAAGGCAGATCATTGGAATATTTCAAGGAAGAGTATATTTTCTAGGATATGGGGAAAAAGAATGCCACGATAAGGTGAAGTTGAGGCTGGCATTGCCCAATCATTGCAATACTTCAAGGAAGAGTAGGCTTTCTAGGATATGGGGAAAAAGAATGCCAAGATAAGATGAAGATGAGGCTGGCATTGCCCATTTCCAATTTCCTCACAAATTGCTCTGTATGTGGCCGACACAACTATTTTAAACCCCCCTGCATTTGTGAACCAAAGATGTCATAGAAAAGTCTGGAATTGAGTTGCCCACCAATGAGGATCGCCGGATAATACTTACTCAGCAAAACTGAAGTGGAACCTGCTTTCAAGCCACCAGGTTGGGGTAGACACGTACAGTCCCTTATTGGGGATGAGACGCAGCGACCTGCAAAATCGGGAAATCGATCAACAAGGTCATTTGCCGATACAAAATTGTAGAGTTAGAAAAGCATGCTGTCCTGAGAGGAAGGTCAGCTTATACTTGAGACTATTAGAAAGAAAGCAGAACAGGATCTGCCTAGGACGAGGGACTTTGAACCAATGGGGCCAGCTTTGAGGCTGTTATAATCCTGGAGTGATTGAGATGTTAGGCATCGGGGGATTTTGCAGCAAACAGGCATCAAAGTCTGACAGCATTGTGGATTCCAAGTACAAATACAATGCGAGTCTCACATGTTTTTTGATGGGCTAGTCTCCACTTGTGTCCTCAGTGCCCGTGTCACCAGAGCTTGGCTGGGACTACTCAGCTTCCTAACCGGCTTTGCTGTCAAAGGCCCTTTGCTTTCTGAAAGCTGTGTCAATCTGGATTGGAGCAGGGGGCTTTGGTGGGACGCAGCAGCTAAGCGACGTGGAATGCTTTCTAGAGTTGGGCTAGCTTTCCTTGAAGACGTGGAGGAGCAAAGGTTTGCGAGCTGGCTGCGAGCCAAACGTGGAAGAAGGAGAGTGCTCATCTGAAAGCAGAAGGAAGGTTTTTATAGCACTGGAAATGAGCTGCGTGGAATGATGGAGAATTTCGCAAAGAAGCGAAGTAGACAATGCTGACAAAATCCAATGAGGCTGTTCTTATGCAGTCAGTCCTTTCGCCATGAAGCTGAAGCTTGCACTGGCAGCCTGCCCTGCATTGCAATGGAGTTGCAGTAGCGCGTCTTCTGCTAGCTAGACATGCCAATTTCCGTCTGTTTACGCCCATTTCCACCCCTTTCCAACAATCTACAAAATTTCGGGACGCACGAAAAAGCGACGAAAGTTGGATCCGATAGGCGCTCCCACATTTTTCATTATTCCAATTTCACTTGTGTTCTACTTGTGTAGTACGCATCGAATCATGCATAAAATGGTGAGCTGCTGAAATCCAGAGAACATGTGTCCTATACGAGCTTCTAAACACAGCAAGTTCCACATGTGTGAGTCAGCACTTTTCCACTTGGCACCTTTATCAAGATCTTCAGAACTTCCTCGAAACAGAGTCTCCATCGATCATGGACCTGGTACCTATTGCAGACTTTTTCAAGCTCCAGTTCCCAGCTTCCGTTGCTTTCACCTTCCTTCTTGGCAGCGCCTTTCAGCACTGTGGTTTGGAGGGAGATCGCCCCCTTTTTGCTTCGATCCGGGGGTGGTTCGACATCTTCTGGATTTGGCTGCTGCAGGCAAGGGTTTCGATGGCCACCGCTATGACCTGCAACGCTTGTAACGTGACCTTTTCAGATGAAGCTGCTCAAAAGGTCCACTACAGGTGCGACTGGCATCGGTATAATCTGAAGCGCAAGGCAAGTTTCCTTTTTCTACTCTGGCTGGCCAACCACCCTGTTTTTTAGGGTTAGGTAGTTGCTGGTTTCTTTTTGAGGAGATTGCCACCATCTGCAAGCCTGCATGCTGCATCCAATGTTTTGGTTGTGAACACAGTGACAATATTCCGAAACTAAGCCTGTTTATGGTAATGGTGCAAGCATGTTATCGTATCAAAATGGCAGTTTCTTTCTGCCGATGTTTGCCTGGCTGCAAAGTGAGCGTTGCATAGTTGTACTTGTGACACGTTTACTGAAGCAAGCAAGCATAGAGTTTACTGAAGCAAGCAAGAGTTTACTGTTGCACTGCCAGGCATGACAACGAATCACCACCAGCTTTAGCTGCTTGACGTCGTGACACCAGTGCTTCACTGAGATCAAGGGTTCTGACACCTTGTGCTCAATTTGGGTTGTGGTCAAGCGGTCAAACCTAGCGCGTCAAAGAGTCAATCCTCTCACGCGCTTCGGAAGGGCTTCAAGACCTCTGCTTCGGCTGTGTCCGAGTCTGCATGCCATTGTTGGTCTCTTTCCCCGCTGGAATTTCTCCCTATCTTTGGCTGCCTGGCAATTCAAAGTAGTGCGTCTTGGGGCTCCCTAAGTTTTTAGGCTCTTACACCACCACCCTTCTCCTCCAGGTTGCCGGTCTCCCCGGCGTTACTGATGCGTGGTTTGAGAAGCGGCGGGAGGCGCTCGCAGCAGAGGCGACCACTGCAGAGCGGCTTCTGTACACATGCACGCTATGTGGAAAGCAGTACTCGAGCGAGCAGGCGTACAAGCAGCACCTGCTCACAAAACAACACCTCAAAAGAGCGGCTGCGGCGCCCGAGGGTTCTGCAGCACCTGAGGCAAAGATCCGGCCTGCGCCTGTGCGCGCACCGGTAGAGAATGGGGCGCAGCGAGGCAAAGAATTAGAAAAGGAAGAGGAAAGTGAGGATAGCGACTGGGAGGAGGTTGATGGGGACGAAGTAGAAGAGGAGGCTGCAGGGGCGGCGCATGAGCGGAGGGGCGAGGAGAGCACGTCTATGGAAGAGGACGGGCCTGAGTGGGACCCAACGCAGTGCCTGTTCTGCGGGAAGGATCACAAGGGGGACGTGGAGGCATGTGTGGCGCACATGCACTCGGCCCATGGGTTCTTCATACCGGACGTGGAGTATGTCAAGGACCTCACGGGCATGCTGCAGTATCTGGGGTTCAAGGTGAGGGGGCTGGCATCGTTGTACAGCAGTCTGTATGGCGATCCCTTACGGCAGGGGACAACCTCTTTCTAACTTATGTCCAACAGAAAGGTCTTTCTTTTGGCTGGTTGCCTCCCTGGATTTAGATTGAGTCGCTCTAAAATAGGCCACCTTTTATATTGCTGTCTGATGCTGGCGTGTGTTCGTGTCTTCTTCTCTACCTGGTGCCTGAGTTCCTTGAGATTGGTAGGTTGGCTTCCTTCACCTTTCAAAGTCATGGGCAATCCAACCCTGTTTACTAAAGTACACACTCTCATTATCATCTGATTTGCATGGTCCTTAGTCGGGCGATCCTTCACTGATCAAGCCCATTTCACTGCAGGTGTCGGTAGCTCACATGTGCCTGCTGTGTGACACGAGCGGGCGTCACTTCAGCAGCATGGAGGCCGCGCGGAAGCACATGGCCGATAAGAGCCACTGCAAGTTGCCGTACGAAGACGGGCCTGACGAGGAGCTGGCAGCCTTCTATGACTTCTCCTCCAGGTGGGCAGCCCTGTCATGTGCGATCGGCTTTTTGAATCATTCTTGGACCTTCTTGCCCTGGATGTTTGCCTATCTTATCGACGTGACATGTTCCAAAATTGGTAGACTATTCCCCTACTAAGCTCAGCAAGTTCCCTGCTTCGAAAACGGAAAACCCTTAACCCCATACAAAACCCTACATGCAAAACTTCCAAGGGGGAGGATATTCTAGTAGCTGCTATCGCTCGAATATCCTCCGTTTTTCCGTTAAAAATCAGGGTTCGGATCCTCTGTTGCGTATGCACTTTTCATTGAATCGAGGTTCTGTAAGACGCTGAAATAGAATTCCATTTTGCAGTCGGGTCGGTGTTCTGTCTAGTTCTTGATCAGAGCTAACATACATGGTGAGTCTGTTCGGAAGCAGAACACTTCAGAAGAAATTGGACAAACCGAGCCGTTTCTTTTCTTTCTTTGCAGTTACGCGGATGCCGACCACATGCAGCTTGTCTCTGCGAACGGCGCTGAGCCGGGTCTCGCGCTGTCGGAGACTGGAACCGAGCTCATCATCACGGATTCTTCGGGGGAGTCGTCCAAGGTAATTGGATCGCGGGAGTTTGCGCGCTACTACAAGCAGCGGCACCGGCCTAATGAGCGGCGCGAGGTGGCGCTTGTAAACCAGGTCGTCGGAAGGTGAGGCCTGCACTGTTTTTTGCCTTTCCTTGGAAGGGCACGACCAAGCTGACGTAAAGGACTGGAACCAGCCCTGCGCTGGGAGTTGTTCAACTGGCTCTAGGAAGCTCGCAAAGCACGCTCTAAGGCGTATGCGGTCAGACTGTGCTCATAATGGTTCCTGTTGTTGGGGCTATGCAAAGCTGTAAGTATTGAGATCTACAGTTTCTGCTTCTTTGCCTCAGTGTCACAAATTTCTCTGGCCTCAGTTTCTTATGCATTGAAAGCTTTGCCGTGTTTTCACGAGAGCTTTGCAAATACGGCTTCTTATTTGTTTTCCAGGTACCGTGCTCTGGGGCTGGCCACAAAGCAGCACCAGTGGACATCGGCCACAGACCAGGGTGTCAAGCAGGCGCGGCGGCTGGAGCAGCAACGGACCCGGGTGATGATGAAGGCGAACGTAAATAACAACCTGCCCCGAAACGTCCCTTACTAGGCGATTGAACTTGGGAAGCACCAGCGGCCTTGTCTTATGGAGTTAGCAAATAAGTTCGAAACGTTTCAGGTCGTTAAGAAACGGGGCACCTCCTTGGGGCGGAGGATATTACCCGATCTGCCAACTTCTTTGAGCCCAGTTCGCTTTGAACATGTCAACAGTACATAATCAGGATCTGGCTTGAGTACGGGCAAGGTAGTCCTGCACGAACAATAAGACCAAGGATGGTGCCATGTCGTGATTGTAGTTTGGGGACATTGACTTCATTGGCGCGATGGGACATTTTCTGCATGAAAGTATTATCTTTACTGGCAATCATGCCTTCAATCGCCGTCTATGTAGTATGGCTTCTCTTGTAATCGAGTCCGCTTCATCAGTGTGCATTTAGTTTGTAGTACTTGAGTAGAACTTGGGTCACATTTGCAGCTTGCAGCTCCCCTTGTGAGGAGTTGCGGTTGATATTTAATGGGTCGGTATCTCTGCATACGAGCTCTATCTGTCTCAACCCTGAATTGTGTTCCAACGTTAGTACATGTGGATCGTGCAAATTCCATGTGGAGACAATACTTGATTGTATTTGACGAAGAATTAGTACGACGCACCCGGCGCATGCAGTAATCCATACTCTAGCTGAAGGTATGCATGGACAACGAATTTACCCTTGAAGCTCACATGTCTGAGCGCGGCTGTGGCCACGCAGCTTTCAGATTCTTGGTTATAAGCTAGTACGATCCTGATCAATAGTTGCCTAATACTCATGGCAGGTTATACCTGGGCGTACGTGTGGCCGGCGGCACGCACGCCGGCCGTGGATCATGCATGATCTCTGTTTACATCGCACATGCTGATGGTGGGTACGTGTCGAATTAAAGCCTGAAAATACGATCGAGAATTGAGACCGTCCGCTACTTCTTAGATCGTCAGTACTAATCGGACAACTGAATAACGTCAGTACTAATTGGACAATCGAATAATTATAAGCAGCCACAGATATCCTTTTCTGCAACAAATTGCATGAATTGTTAAAACGTCCTTGTCTCAAGCTCTGGAGCTCTGCAATCATGCCGCCCAGTGACGCTTGTTCGGGTTCACATTCTCTAATCGGACCCAGCGTCGATACGAGGGTGTTCGAGTCACAAAGCGGACCTGGGGAAGTCAGGTTATCATACGGAGACCTTCAGAGCATCGAGTTGGAGCTTGTGAATCATTCTGTTGCAATCGGGACAGTTTAGCTCAGGATTCAGTACTAAGTACGGAACAAATTTCACTGAAGTAGCCCGTCAGAGTGCTTTACGTAGAAGAAGGATCCTCGCTGTTGACACTGTGTTGGGTTGCAAGCAGTGCTTTGAGGATAGTCCTCTGCAAATCAGGCAGCTTGACGCCTACTCATCGTCCGAGTCAGAATTCGACTGAATCTTTCAGATGCTTTTCGAAACACCGCCCCCAGTCCTTTTCCCGGTCGTATGCCACAGAGTCTTTGGCTGATTCTGCGGGAGAAGCCGAGCTGGTGCGCAGCACGCCGAGCCACAACCTGCACAAAGCTATTACGCCCAATCAGCCCGAATATCCCTGCAGAATGATTCTGACACCATCTGATGGGTGCTCACACGCGAAACAGCGTGAATCGTAAGAATCTCGCGAGCCCCGACTTCAGCGTACAGCATGATTCCTACGGCCCCTGACAGGGTTAAGAGATGCTCACACACGAGGGAAAGTAAACTGTGGATAAGGCGACTCGAAGTTAAATCCCGGTTTCCGGTCCCCGACCGATCCAAAATCCGAAGGATTTTGGGGGAAAATAATAAATATAGTCAGTATTTTGGCCCAGATATCCCGATATTGGGTCATTTTGGATTGAAAATAATGAAATCTGGGCCAAGAATGAAGTTCTTGCCCCAAAAATATTCCATATCATTTCATATTTCAAACATACTAGCAAAAAACCAACTATTATTTCTTCCCGACCGACCGACCCACCCAAAAGGGGGTAGGACCGGAACCCGGAAATTAAATTCGACCCGCCTAACGATCAAAGCTTCCAACGCGGAGACTTCGCCCAATACGGGCTGCCATGGCCAGACGGTATCTCCGAACAAGCGTGGACCAGAAAGTCGTGCCTCTTCATAAATCATCATGGCTTTAATGTAGAATTTCTAGAATTCAAACTCGAAACTCCCAAAGTTCAGAAGTTTAGGGCAGCCGAAGACATTGACAACCGGTTTCAATATGCCTGAACTTCCACTGCGAGAACCATCTGTCCGTTACTAGAGCATGTCATCGGTCGGGCCGGAGATCTTTGAATATGTGAATAGCAACCGCTCTTGCAGGTCGAGGAGATTTACAACTTCAGCCGTCGCCGCACGGTTGAGACGGGAGGGTACGTCCGATTCTGTCAGCAAGTGACCCACCTCCCCGTTGCTTCCCCGTTGCTGCGCGCCCGAGGAGACGGAAAGCAAGATGATGGAGCACCCACGCTGAAGCAAACGGCGAGAAGGGCCTCAAATGTGCGCGGCCGCAAAATCTTGCCGTTGCTGCAGTCTCCTGCAGAGTGGAAATACCGATTGATATTCTGGGTTGAAAACTTTGTGGGTCTCGTCTGTTCTGGTTGTATTGGAAGTTGAATTAGAGGAAGCAGCAGCGGCCGTTCAGGAAGATGGCCGACTTGAATGCGTAAGATGCCTGTAAGAAAGAAAAGAGTGCCCCGTTCTCGTCCGCGGGACAAAATGAATCTGGATAGGAACGTCCAGAGTCTGTTGACGGAGCAAGAGAGCAAGCCAGGACCAAGTAGAGTCAGCTCGCTGACAGGGAGGATGTAACGGAAGATTGAGCAGCTTCGACTTGTGCTGGCTGATCCACATTGATAGCCTTAATATATCGAGCATTTTAAAAGCATAATTACAAGTCTTCGCAGACAGTAATGAGAGATTATCTTTCCCACTCTTCGAAAAGCTTGTGCATTCACTGGTCTCAGAACGAACCGCACCTATCCTGGCCTCAGACGCTCCCCCACCGCACCCACCGGCCCAGTCTCATCGACCACAACTCGCCTGGCGCCTTGTCAAGGCGGACTGAGTTGGTGTGGTACCAGGCACGGCCGACGTAGCAAAACTTGAAGATGTGTGCAAGCTGCGGTCGCACGCCCCTCATCGGAACGGTTGACAACAGAGGCAATGTCTGTCCAGGGGAAATCGTGGGCAGCTCTGTTTGCACGGCTCCTTAGGACGTTGTCCCCCTTCTTCGCGCTCAGCAGAAATCTTATGTGCTCGTCTGCTAAACCCATATTGTTCAGTTCGTTCTTGTGTCTGAGGACAACTTTTTCGTCTTAACGGCGGAGATTAAGGAGCCAAAGGACCTTTGCTCGAGCATCATCTAATAGGGCCCTAATGCTGATGTGATCAACTCTCTCTCGAAGCCGAAGCACCTCCCTTGACAAAATTTCCACTTTGCTTTCATAAGGAGCTATAACCGCCCTCACGACCTCCTTGATCCTCTCATCAAACCTCCCGCTTGTGGAGACAGCCGATGGATCATCCCCATCTGCCCTTTCCCCGCCAATCGCCTCATAAAAGCCATCTAACTCTCGAGTACCCCCACGCAACCTGCCGTCAGACTCCTTCTTCTCGTTGGAAAGTAAGGGACTCGCTAGGTGGGCCCGTCTCCTCTTTCTTCTTAACTCTGGAGTCACTGGAGCTTCTCCGTCTACTAGCCTCGGCAGACCGACGGACGGGTCGTCTGCTTCTTCCCAATCCCTCTCGGAGTTTTCTTTGAAACGGAGGTGCCTGGGCTGACAGCAACGCGGGCGCCTCCATTGTGCACCTTATCAGCTTTCCAGGTTCAACTTGTTTTGCTAGCCAGAGATTGCAGGCACGTCTGCAAAGTCTTACTTTGTCTAACTGGAGTGGGTTGAAACATAGAAACAGTGCCGCCATGCATCTCTCCCCGCCAACGGCGGCAATTGGCCGCCCCTCTCTCAAAGCCAGTGGGCCTGCTGTTCACAACTGAAATGTGGCTTATGCAAAGCACGGAGCTTTCCTCTTCAAACATTCTGTCGAGCATATGGGCACAACTCGGGGACTTCTTCATGCACGGTCTCGACCGTCCGATCGTGTTC
The DNA here is from genome assembly GCA_000708835.1 of Klebsormidium nitens. Classification (NCBI taxonomy): domain Eukaryota; kingdom Viridiplantae; phylum Streptophyta; class Klebsormidiophyceae; order Klebsormidiales; family Klebsormidiaceae; genus Klebsormidium; species Klebsormidium nitens. Next base: position 36,852 of record DF237199.1, on the reverse strand, counting down.
TGAACCGAACCCCTTGATGTGAATATCTAACCGGACCCAAACCAGAAACTGTGCAGTGTACTGCTGGGCGCTTTTGGAGGGTTATATCGTAACCCGGAGCATAACCAGCTCACGCGTCATGTCTTGCACAGATCACCAGGCAGAGCTACCATACCTACTACTACTGGTCCATAGGTATAAAACTGAGGGACTGTTGACAGTGTACAGGAACCTTTGTTGGCAGCCTGGCAGCATCATGGCGGCAGCCCGGAGCCCTTCAGGTCTTGGCAAGAAGCGGCCTCAGCTAGGGTGGACTGCTACGCGGCCTGTCCGCGGGCCCGGGGGCTCGTCCTTCCTGGATTGTCCAGGGTGCGGGAAGTCGCTGCATGCTGCAAGGTTGCCCTTTCACAAGCAAGAATGCTCACAGTACGCAGAGCGGGAGCTGGGTCTAGCTGCAGCAGGCTTTGAGGGTCACCAAAACGGAGAAACTTTGAGAGTCTCTCCCGAAAATCAAGGTGCTGCAGCAGCTGCAGAAACGGGAGGGGATGGTCCAGAAAAGGAGCTCTCTACAGAAGAAGCTGGTGGGCGGTTACGGGAAGGTCAGACCGCAAAGCTGCATAATGCGTCAATAGAGGGCCAAGAGGAAGTGATGACCCGGGAGGAAGGAGAGGAAAACGCAAAAGGCAATGCTGGCGCTGGTCCAGCCCCTCCAGGAGACGCCAGAGGTGGTTCCAAGGACAATCGAGCCATGACGCAGGTAGGGGAGTCTGAAAGGGAGGTCTTCGTCAGGGCAACGGAGCCAGGGGCGCAATTGGAAGAGGAGAGGGTCGCGCATGCGAGGGAGAGGGACGAGTGGCAGACGCAGATGCTGGAGCGGGACAGCGAGGCGTCGGGGCTGGCGGCCTCACTGATGCAAGCGAAGACAGAGCTGGCGGCGAAGATTGTAGTGATTCAAGTGCTGAAGCAGCAAGTAGAGGAGAGAGACCAGGAGCTAGCAGAGCTGCGGGCTTTCAAGCGGAAGGTGGAAGAGCACAGGACGGTCGATGGTGGCAATGTTGACGCTGTTGGGAGGGATGCACTGCTAAATTCTGGCCAAGACCAGGATCTGGTGTCAAAGGTGGTCCCTGGGCACAAGAATCTGGCGCCAGTTACACCAGAGAAGAATGAGGAGGTCATACCGCGTTCTCCCAGGAAAGTTCTGGAGGCCCCCGTCTTCTCTAGCCCAGATGCTCCTGAAGCTGGTAGGGAGCACAACTTCGTCAGACCTGATGTAGCAGCTGTAAACGCCGAAAAGGACGGGCAGGCCATCAGGACAGTCACAGTTGGGGGTCTCCTGAATGGGCATGAACAAATGATTCTTGGTCAGGAAGAAGAAGCAGGCATGGCAAGACCGTCCTCTCCTGTAAGCGTTAACCTGGAGCCAGTGTCTGAAACACAGGAGAGCGGGGCGGCAGCTGCTTGGCAGAGGGTGGGGGTGCTGCTGGCTGAGGCAGAAAGGGAGGAGGAAGTGATTGTTGCTTGGGGGCCGATCGAAGAATGCGGTCAGCATGCCCGGGGACAGGAGGGCGGCACTGCTGGGGCGAGGGAAGGAGTGCAGTCTGTGAGACGGGCGCTGTCATTTGGAAATGCAGATACTGGCAACCAAGGGCAGACGGATGCGCATGGGGGAAAAGGTGAAATGGAAGGAACTGATGATGAGGAGCCTGAGGCTGTTATTCACACCAGGGGCAGGAAGAGGGGCAGAAACGTTGTGGAGGATGACTCGGATTTGGAGGGAGCCCCCGCAAAGCGGCTAGCACAGGAGAAGGAGGCGGCGGGGACCACCGTGAGAGAGGAGATGTTTGCATCAGAAGAGGAGAGCGATGATGACGAGACGCTGGGGCAAAGGCAGCAGCGGAAACTGAGAGAGCAGGTCAGTGAGGGGGAGGGGGGACAAAATGAACACGAACACGGACGTTTGCGGAAAGTTGGGGGTTCAAAGCGGGTGGAGGATGCACAGAAGCAGAACGGGGGGGAGTCAATGCTGCAGAGGGCGCTCAGGAAACGAGCGGCTTTGCAGAGGGGGGACGCTGCGGAAGAAGAGCATCAAGAAGCGGCACCAAGGAGAAGTCGACGATTGCGGGGTAAGAGGAAGCGGGGAGCGGAGTCAGGAACGGAGTCAGACGGGATTGAAGACAGTGAGGGGAGCGGCCTCCCAAGTCGGGACAGCATTTCAGACGACAGGGTCGTAAGAGACGGGGACGGAAGCGACGTTGGGGGATCCGAGTCAGAAAACGAAGAGGAGGGGGAAGATGAAGGAGGAGGGGAAGGCGGGCCTGGGCCTATGATGGAGGACTCTGAGGAGGACGGAGGAGGTTTCTCCTTGATGCGGGCGCTGGGGTTGAAGCCCCAGCGGGAGCACCCAGGGGACTGGGTAACCGAGGGGGACATGACAGCGGCAATGGGCAAGGATGACGTGCTGTGCATGAAGGGGCTGTGTGCCCTCTACCGGCGGCAAACCCGTGACGAACAGGCGCTGCGGCAAGCGCGTCACAAGAACAACGAGGGCTTCTCGCAGATCGACGCTGAACGGTGAGCCTCTCGCCTGTCGTCCCGGTTGACGGTTGACGGTTGCAGAGCTTCGCCAACGTTGTGTTGTCCAACTTTGGATGATTCGCAGTCGCTGCTTGAAGGTCTTAACAATGCTTCCGGTTCATGAAGATGAAGATTGTAGATAGCTGATGTCCGGCGGCAAGTCGTAGAGACTTTTTTGTGGACGCCTTCAGGCTTTTCGAGCCTGTGTAATTGCGGCGACTGTAAGCTAAGAACCAAAATTGGACCGTTGACCTACGACGCTTCCTAGAAATACATCAGCAGTCATGGCAGCGGTGCCATGCCACTTCCCATTTCTCATGCTGTTTCAGCTGCTCCCGTCAAACCTGTCGTGACGTTTGTGCGGCTTCGTTTGCAGGGCTTCCCTTGTGGCCGCCTTTCTGACTGGCGATGACCCGTCTGGACCTGTCGTGAGAAGTGCCGAGCAGCTGGAGAAGTATGAGCGTGGGGGAGTGGAGAAGTGCAGAACCTGGTGTTTTAGATACTCAAGGCAGCTGTTCGAGCTCGTCATAGCCCACAACAACGGAGAATTGGCCGATAAGAGGGATCCGCATTTTCCTTGAAATGTGGGGTCTTTATGTGAAAGTGTTAATACTCCAAACTCACGTACAAAGTTTCCGTTCCATACGTGAAATTCATATACAAAGTTGTTCGCGTTGCAAGACGGTTACTCTTGAAGCTTACTCCAGCTGTATGTAACTGGGCTACACATGCATTGCACATGCATCTGCGCATGGTGTTTCAATCCACTTCCCGCTTGCTACATTAGAAGCACTAGGTTGACTCAGTGAGTATGCTCTGAGAGCGGCCAGGGCCATCATTTAAGCTGAGACATCTAAGAGTTACTCTACAATCTACTGCCATGACCACCGGCTAAACTTAGCCCGGCCTGGATCAGGTGCCAAAGCACGTATATAGGGCGCGGCCCGAACCCCATTCTCATGATCCACGACGGCGACTGGACTAGCTGGCATATGCTGGTACGTATGCAACGTGTACCGGCGGGGAGCTACTTATTGTACAAATCGTGCATGAGAGAGTCAGACGCATGAGAGAGTCAGACCGCGCTGCAGCATGTATGTTTGCGAGTCAGCCGAACCTATGTCCGGCAGCTGGCTTCTACTCACTCAAAGATTCAAAGTGGGTAGATTGAGTCCTTGTTCAATTATAGCCGACGTGAGCAATGTATACTGCAAGCCGAGTCGACGGCGTGACCTCCTGCACATATCGGGGACGCAGCTGCCGCAACGCCATGCATGGCCATGTGCATATTTAACTCCATTCCAGCGCAGGCTCACGGTGTAACACAACTGCTTCGCCCGTCACGTACTTAGCATGTGGATCGGACTGGACCTAGGAAGTGCAGATGGCACGTATTGCCCTCCCATGCGCGAGTTTAGTCAAGCCCGACAACATTTTTGCAGACTGCTTTCAGTGAAAGCTGTTACAACCACTTGCAATCCTTGCAACCAGCACATTAACGGCATAAATCGACGTTTTAACTGACGGATCAGAGCAGAATACAATCAACTAAAGCTTTGCACTAATAAGGATCGACTATCACTACTGCATGGAGGAGTTGCATGTGCCCTGATTACGCAGCAAGCTCTAATCCCTAGCTGATCCCTACCTGCATCTTCCGAGCCTAGTGCTTCTTGGGTGAGACTGCCACCAACGGCAAAGCTCCCTTGCGGGTTCCTCTTGCATTTACTCCGTTCCTAACTGCATATCCTAAGCCTCCTTTCTTCAACACGTCTCGCTCCGGATCTCTGCCCGCCACGTTCGCTGCTGACCCCTCCGCATATGCCTGCAAGTCCCCTTCTACTTTTTTGGCCGCGGATCTGTTCTGCCCGGCTTTCAACAGGCGCCCATCGGCCGGCGCGGCCTTTCCGACCCACCGCTCCCGTGCCTTCTTCTTCAAGTCGACAAATGTCTGGAACGTCAGCTCCCTTTTCCGTCCTGCCGGCTTCCCCGGTCCCTCCTTTCCGCCTTTTTCCACCTCCTTCGTCAGTCGCGGTATGTACCGCACCTGCACCAGATGCTTCGGATCCTGGAAGTGGACGTGCTTGGCGAGCCGCACCTTCTTCCCGACCTTCCACCCCTTCTTGCTCACCAAGGATTTACGTTTCAGAATCGGCCGCGGCTGAGGCCCTCTTTTCCGCGCGACACCGCCCCTTGGGCCTCCGGAAACAAGCGCACTTCCGGGGGGTCTACTGCCCCCGTCGTTCTTCCCCCCCGCGGCAGAATGGGCCGCATCCTCACCCTGGTCCGTCAGCAAGTCGGAAGCCTCCGTCAGTCCGGTTTCCCCCTTTTTTCTGTTCGGCGTTGTGCCCGTACTCGCCTGTTCCTTTCCCTCTTGTTTCTTCCGGCCGTCCTCGCCGCCCCCTCCCTTGCCAGCGGGCCATTCCTGCAAGCCTTCCGCAGGGCGTTCGGAAGTAGGCCGCTCCTTCTTCTTTCTCGGACGCTTCTTCGAACGCTCTTCAGCCACAACGTCTGCAGCCTCCCCTTCCTGCTTTCCGTTCTCTTCAGCACCGCCGCATAACGACCCGTCCCCATTAAGCAACCCCACCCCTTCTCGGTCGCGTTTCCTTTTCTTGCCGCTTTTGTCGGCAGTGTCTGACTTCGGAGTCAAGGGCCTGTTAGCATGCGACGAAGCCGTCGGCACTGCCTCCTTTGCAGCAGCAGGCGCTATTTCCACGCCGGCCTTCACCGGTTCCCCAGACGGTATAGGCTCGTCCGCTTTTCCGGCAGTCTCCCCACTCGCCTTCTTCGTCCGCTTCTTCTCACTTCTGGCGGTCGCCGTTTCTGCGTCCTCGCCTTTCTTCGACTCGGCAGCTGGCGCAGGGGAGCGTCCCCCCTCTAAGGCCACTTCCTTCGCACCTTTTCCCTTCGGCTTTTCATCCTCGACTTCGGCTGGGTGACCCAACCCGGCCTGCTTCTTCTCCTTGGTCTTCTTCATCCCCACTGTCGCCATCTTACTTTCTCCCGGCTTAACGTCTTCACCCGCGGTCTGCTTGCCCGTCAGCTTATCTGCCCCGTCGCCCCCCCTCTCTTTTTTGCGCCCCTGCCTAGCCTGCGTCTCCGCTTCGCCCCCTCGTTTCGCTGCAACACTGCCGTCTTCCCCACCCGTAACGCCTCTTTTCTGTTCCTTCACTGACTTTTTCTTCTCCTTCTTCCTTGGAGCTTCTGGGGAGTCACTGGTGCCTTCTGGCCCCGTCCTACCCAGCGTCTTCTCGCCCCAATTATTGCCCACCTCCTCGCTGTCTGCGGCATTAGTCCCTGAACCACCTTCATTTCCTTTGCCCCCAAGTCTCCTCCTCTTCCCTCCTCCTTGGGCGCCCGCATCCGGGTCTCCACCACTCAGATCCAACTTGCGTTTCACACCAGCCCCGCCGTCCTTCTCTTTACCACCGGACCGATCCCCTCCCCCCAGGCCCTGTCCCGGCACCCCCCCTTTCCGCGGGCTCTTCCCGTCCTTCTCAATCTCCTCAAAGCACTTCCGCGCCTTGGCATCCTCGATCAACGCCCGCCAGTCGTCGCTGCGCGCCGCCAGCGTCTGCGAGTCGCCCACGATCAGCAGGCAGTGCCGCGCGCGCGTCAGCGCCACGTTCATACGCCGCCGGTCCGACACGAACCCGATCGTGCCCCCCGGGCCCGACGTACCCCCACGAGCCGCCCGCACGGTCGACAGCACAATCGCGTCCATTTCGCGGCCCTGAAACCCGTCCACCGTGTTCACTTCGTACGCCTCTCGGGGCACCCCCTTCCGGGACAGCCGGGCGCAGATCAGCTGCTTCTGCGCAGAGTAAGGCGTGATCACCCCCACCGAAAATGGCGCCCCACTGCCCCGGGTCGCGTCTCCCGGGTTAAAGCGCCGCATCTCGATCAGCCCGCCTTCGCCACGCACGGGCACGCCCGCGGTTAGCCCCTTGACCAGCCCGCTAACCACCGCGGCAACCACCGACGCTTCGAGGTTATTCTGGGTCGAGCCCCCGCCGCCGTTCTGCTCGGAGCTCCACCGGACGTCCAGAAAGCGGTACGGACTGAGGTTGAACTGGACGTCGCCCGAGTAGACTCGAAGCAGGTCCCGGGGGGTACAATCCGGGCTCATGCTGTCCCCAACAACGAGGGGCCGGGCGATTACGGGGTCAGCGTCTTGGAGCCTTCCCGCATAGAAGTGGTCGTTGGGGAAGGTGCGGATGGCGGGGTGCATGCGGTACTGCGTGGTCAGCAGAGTGCACCGCGAGCCGGCCGCCTGCAGCCGCTCAAAGAGGCTGACCTCGTACGGGGCCTCTGCGCAAAGGAGCGGGGTGTCATGGAGGACAAGAATGCAGATTTTTGGTCGCTGAAAGCCGTTCTGGTCAAAAGAGGAGTGCTCCTACGATCCTGTCGACCAGGAGACTGGCCGCGCCTATCGAGGAAAGTTTTGGTTCACGAGACTAAGTTCCTTCACCGTCCTCTCCTGGCTGAAGAACGAAGGCAGTTTGACGGCTTATGCACGGAATTAAGCTTGAATGTGCTGCGCCACACACTACTTTGAGATAAGCGACCCTGTGTTCAGCCGCGTGCGTTCTGAGATGTCAGAGCCAACTGCCAACAGGATTTGAGTCCTCTAAAGCCGGGAAATTTCAGTACTTTCAATATCCTTGCACATTCGAGGCATATGAGAGGTGTCAGCATTATCCACTAGCCCCGACCTGATAACAACATTCAATAGTCAATCTTAAGTATGGCCACACACAGCGTGACTCACGGGGGTGCTGTATCACGGTAGCAGGCAGCTGGCAGGGATCCCCGACCAGGATCATGCGTCCGCCGTCCGCCAGCCGGTTCAAAGCAATCAGCGCCTCCGGCTCCACCGCCTGTACACGAGAAGGAGAGTCGTTGTAAGACCTGACATCGCAACGGTGCAACAATGACAGCATTATCTGCTCAAAGAAGCGTTCCGCAGGACGGCTAGAGCAGCGTGTCGAGACAACCTGGAGCAGTGAGCGCGCATGGATTGTTAGATAAACTGGGCTCCAATATCTCTGAAAGTAGCCCTCTTACTTGCCGCTACTTGTATGTTTGTCAAATGAGGACGTCAACACAGAGCTGTGTGCCTGAACCCGGCGGGTTGAAGACTTGGCATAGGTACTGACAGCCTGTGCTTGAATCGCGACACTTCGTCGTGAGGCCATCGATGTCCCGCACCTGCAGCATGTAGCTGCTCGTACCGTTCACCAGCAGACGGTATCTCAAGTGCAAACATTTGGAAAACCAAACGTCAGAAATCCTCACGAGCGCCAGATAGAAAAGACAAAAGTGAGGGGCCGCATCCGAGGCACGTACCTGCGCCGCCTCGTCGACGATGACGACTGTGAAGGGGCGCATCTTGGCGGTGAGCAGGTCCATGCCGCTGCCGCTGAGCGTGGCGCACACCACCTTGGCGCACGTCAGCATGTCGGCGTGCATCTGCTCCTCTGCCGCACGGGGCCCCATGTCGCGGTAGTTGGCGCTGCCGCGCCGCGTGTCCATCTGCGCGTCCATGGTCACCTTCTGGCACGCGGGGTGCACCTGGGCGGGGGGCCCCACGCGCAGAATGTGGTGCAGCTCGGGGGCGTACCTGCGAGGAGAAGCATCAGTACAAGTCACGAAAAGGAGCCGTCAAACGCTTTGGGCTGGATCCGCTGCAGTCCTGTCAGCCCCGGAGAAAGTCAGGGGCGCAAGCTGCAACTAACAAAACCTGACTCTTTTGACAATGATAGAATATTATGGAGCAGCAAGCGCGACGGAACCCTCTGGATCCAGAATCAAGCAGAAGTTTGATAACGTGACCCTCGTGCAGGATTCCAGCCGTTATAATTTCTTCCCCAGGACCATAATATGGGGCGGTGTTTGGAAGCATTTTTTGGCTGTTCAAGAGGACAGAAGGGTGCTTCTAAGCCACTGCTTCAAGTTCGAACGGCTGTCTCACCGTTTGCCCTCCTTGTCGATCATGTTGCCCCCCAGCAGCCGGCGCGTGCACTCGTCGACTGCGCCGTTGGAGGGCGCGCACAGCAGGATGCGCGCAGTCGGGGTGGCCACCAGAATGGCCGACACCAGGGCTGGACACAAACAGCAAAGACTGGGATGAATGGCAGCCTGGACGGAGGCAGGAAGGATGCACCACACCACCCTATGTTACCAAAACGTGGTGTTCAGCTGCAGAGCAACGAGGACAATTCTGACGTGGGCAGAAGCTTCAGTTGGTGTATTGAGGTGGCATTCTGGTGCCGAAGGAAGACAACAGGCAGCGGTTACTGTAAGCAAACCTGTAGTGAGACAAAGCGAGTGGCAAGGACAGGGATGTAAAGTAAAGTGGGTAGCATGCTCACCGACAATCGTGGACGTCTGGAGACCGGCGAGGAAGGAGGACAAGAAAAAAAGCATGTCAGTAAATATTTTACGGTAAGGAGGAGGGCACGAACAGGTCAGCCAGACAAGGTGCAGCAGCGATTCGCCAATGCACTTTTGCGGAAGCAGTGAAAAAGAGAAAGGTGTTTCCCCTGCGCACTCTGAACCGCATGATCTCAAGTAGCAGCCTAAGTTGATACCACAACAGCCCATCAGCCCTTTCTCCGACCCAGTTGCAGTATTCCTGCACCTTGTTATGTGCCGTTCAAAGTGTGTTTCAACGCTCACCTTGCCAGTGCCCGGGGGGCCCTGTATGAGCGTGAGCCGCTCCTGCGGCAGCAGCCCGACGGCCATGGCCTCGACCTGGTCGTCGTTGACGAGGCCCTTCTCGTGCCACGTCCGCAAAAAGTGCAGCCAGATGGGGCCGTCCCGGCGCGACCAGAAAAAGTCGTCCGTCACGCGCGGCTGGTGCTGGGCTCTCTGCTCGGGGGCCAGGCTTGCGCCGTGCGCGCCAGGGGCCCATCGCTGGGGGTCCAGAATGAGCGGGTAGTAGGCTTTGGCGCCCATCTCGTAGAGCGCAGTCCAGGAGCGGGCCAGGGTGGTCAGGGAACACACGCGCAGCACGCACACCGCCTGGGTAGGGGAAGATTTGAGCCGAGTCAGTGAGGGTCAAGGGTGATTGGGTGCTCGTTTCGGTCTTTATGACGAACGCCTCGGCTAGACGGGGACCAAGAGCGGAAGCAGAGGATACAGTCGGCAAACTTCATGGAAAGACAGAAAGGGGAAAAGGATCGTCCAAAAGTCAGAGCTTGGTGTTAAGAACGAGAAACAGCTTGGTCCAGATCAAGAGAAGTACTTTCCAGCTTGAACGCCAACTGGGAGAGATCTTTGAGCCCGTCCATTCAACCAGGATGCGCCATTGGTCATGACATGGCTGCCACCATGAACGCGGACGATAATCCTCAAACGGCCTCTAAGACAGGTCCAGAAGCAACCCAGGTAGGACTTTTCGGCACTTCAAATGATTTTCATTGATCTTGGTTGCTCCATCGGGCTGCAGCAAAACCGATCTGTTACGTTCACTGCCGGGACCAGCCGTGCTATTCTTTTCGTAAGGTCTGGTGCGAAGAAGTCCAACAACTTCGAGCCCCCATTGAACGCTACCTACGGGCTCCAGCTGTGACAAGAACCAGCGCAGAGCTAAGTGGGGCCTCATGCAGCGGCGTTCAAAAATGCACACAAAGAACTCCGAACCGCTCACCTTGGTTGCCGGCCTGTACGCGCCCCGCACCTTGAGCGTGCCCTTCCGCAAGCCATAGTGGGCAAACGCCAGCACCGTCTTGCCCCCCCGCTCCCAGTGCCCCGCCGCGCCTTGAAAGCCGGGCTGGGAGTCGTCCACGAACCGGACCTCCTCCAGTAACACGACCTCGTCTTTCTCGGGCAGGTTGCTGCTGTCGTGCAGGCGGGAAGTGAGCTCCAGGTACGAGAAGCCGTCGCCCGGCTGGCTCACGCCGGACACGTCCAGCAGGGACGAGGAACTGGGCGCCTTCAGCGGGTCTGCACAGGAGCGATGAGGATTGTAAATGACCTTTGAGTAGCCAATGCAGCCGTCTCTCCTGGTGCTATATGTGACGCCATGATCTCAAGACAAGGGACAGCCGAGCCTTTCAGGGAATCCGAGAGCGAAGAAGGTAATAAAAAGCACGGGGAACAAGCGAGAAACTACAGAAACGACAAGCTTAAGAGCTCAAAGCCTCGACAAACGATATGGCACTTATGTTGATTGCTAAGTCCTCTTACTTTGGTGCTCAGGAACCAAGAGTAGAGCAGGGGAAGCTAGACCGAACCAAATGACAGACCGACGACCACAGTGACGGTGAGGGGAAACCGATGGATGCAGCACTCCCCACACCAGCAAAGCATGGCAAAAGCTCAACCTGGACATAACGAACCCTCGACCAGGCGCACAGAACGCAGAAAATAGAGCAACCACTGAGCCAGGCCAACTCACTGGCGGTCCCCTTTTTGGCGTGCGCGTACTCCACCCGGATGGTCTCCCACGCCTCCAGTAGCACCCACACCCGGAAGTTGTTCACGTACGGAGTCAGGGCCGCAAAGCGCCGGATCGGCTGCCGGACCAGCCCCGCCGTGTCGACGGGGGGGATGCGCAGCGCGAGCGCCGGCCCGTCCTCCAGGCTGGCCGCCCACAGCTGGGCCAGCAGCGCGTGGAAGCTGTCCTCCGCGCTCGCGTCAGGGGAAAGGCTCTTTGTAAGCATTAGCAGGTTGAAGCTCGGCAGGGGGGGCTCGCCGGGCACTTGCGGAGACTCTTCCGGCCCTGCGGTGGCCGCTTTTGGGGCCTTGTTGTTATCCCCATTCGCCTTGGCGGGCCTTGAGTGCTCCACTACAGGCCCCTTTTGGTCGCCATCTGAGTCGCCTCCGCCTTTGCCCCTTCCGTTGAGTCCTTTGGCAAGCCTCCCGTTCGGGGACGGCTTCGGCCCCCCGTTCTGCTTGCCGATCGACTTGAGAGCTGGCGCCTCCGTTTCAGAGTCTGAAGAGCTTTCGTCCGAGCTTGACGCCTCTTCTTCCGAGCCCTCAGATCCTTTGCGTGCAGCAGGAGCCTTTTCGGGGGCTCTCTGATTCCCCACCACCCCCTTCTCTCCGTCCGTTTTGGCAATGCCCGCCCCCCAAACTGGCCCTGTTCCCCTCCCTTCGGTTCGCTCACCCTCGTCCGACTCTGACTCTGAAGTCTCCTCCGAACTGCTGTCTGGGGTCGCTTCTCTGGCCCTCTTCTTGCCAGCCACGTGGCCCGTTACGCCGCCGTTTGCAGAAACCTGCGGCTCTCCTTTTTTTGTGGCAGCGGCTTCCTGCTCCCCGTCGCTTCCGCTTTCGATTTCGGACTCGTCCTCCCCTGAGCTTGACTCAGTCGTTGACTTATTGTCAGGCCCTTCCCTTGGCCCCCCCTCTTCGCTGCTGCCTGCACGCCTTATCGGAGTCTCCTTCACATTCGCAGGGTCGTTCTCCGCAGCCCGGTCTGATGGTTCGCTGTCCTCCTCAGGGTCCGACGACTCGTCTTCTGAAGAATCCGTTTGTTCGGTAACTTTGACGTCCCTTGCAGCTGCACTCTTGCCCGCATCTGCCTTCCCGCTATCGGTTCCCTTGCTCGACGGCACACGCTCGCTGTCCGACTCCTCCTCTGAACTTTCCTCGTCAGAACTTTCACTGCTGGAACCACCTTCTGCCACCTTCGCCACGCCCCTCGTCCCACCTTGGCCCGTCCGTCCAGTCTCCGCCGCTCGAGTGGAGTCAGCCTCCCGTTCTTGATCAGACTCCTCGCTTTCGGACCCTCCATCGGAACTCACACTCTCCCCTTCTGCTGCTGCAACTACCTTATTCTCGCTGACCGCCTCTGATTCTTCCTCCAACTCCTCTCCCGAGTCCTCCACTGACTTTTTCTCCAAGGCTTCTTCTGGCCCTTCCTTCGACTTCCCTGACCTTTCCTGCAATTCTTCCTCCGATGCTTCATCCGACTCCTCTTCCGACTCCTCCCCGGACCCCCCTGCCGAGCTCTCGTCCCGATCCACGGAGTCGCTGCTCTGCTTGATCTGCACCTGCTCCCTTGACACTGAACCAGGATCCGCCCGCTCCTCCAATGCGCCGCCCGACGCCGCTGTCCCGCCTGCTGGCACCTTCTCGCGAACAGCGACTTGCTGCTGGTCGTCCGACACCTCTTCGTCCGACTCAGACTCCTCATCCGAGCTTTCTCCAGCAGCTGCACCGCCCTTTGCGCTGGTCTCCTTCGCTCCTGCTGCTGGCTTCACTCCTGCAGAACCCCCGCTGTCCGAATCCGACTCGTCCTCGTCCGAGCTCCCATCAGTCGCCGCAGGGGCCCTTCCTCGTGTCTCCCTGGCTTCTGCTGCTGCCGGTGCGGACTCTTCACTCTCCGAATCTGAAGTCTCCTCGTCTGAACTTCCACCCGACGCCGCCTGGCTCGTTGCACCACTTTTGGGAGCCGCTGGCTGCTCCCCACCTCCCGCAGACTCTTCGCTTCCCGAACTCTCCTCCGAAGACTCTCCCGAACTCTGCGTTTCTGCCTTCCCAGCGGCTGCCCCTTGCCCGCTTCCAACCTTCTCCACCGCATCCTCGTCAGAAGAAAATTCAGAACCATCGCTGGAGCTCGAGCTCTCAGCCGCTTTCTCTACCACTGCCGTCGTTTGCCTTGGCCCCGAACTATCTGCTCGGCCCTCAGAATGCTGGCTTGCCGAAGAATCCGCTGGCGCTGCTTCGGAACCAGAACGCGCGCCAATCAGGTCGCCAGCTGCCGGAGACTTTGAACTCTCTTCTGACGACTCAGATGATTCAGAGGACACTGGCGGCTCGGTTCTCGTTGAGGGCCTACTCGCAGCCACCTTGCCGCCTCTCTCCGCAGACTCACCGCTCTCTGACGAGACTGAATCTGATCCCCGACTATTCTCCTCGCTCTCGTTCCCTTGCCCCGCTTCCTTAACCACCGCACCCTGCACAGGCTCGTCATCCTCCGAGGACTCTGACTCGTCTGAGCTATCAATTGAGGGCTTCTCTTTGTCCTCAGGAGTGTTGCTGGCACGCTCTGCACCCCGCTCCTCTCCTTTCGAACCAATTCCCTCATCAAAGGACTCGTACTCCGAGTCTGAGTCTGACCCCTCTATTCTGCTGGCCTCAACCTGCCTCTTCCCCGCAGCATCCCCGGCTGCCGACCGACTCCCAACCGCTTTCGCCCCGGTTTGCTCCGAAATTTCTTCTTCCGACGAATCTGACTCTGACTCCGACTCCGAGATTTTCCCTGCAGCCGCAACCGCCTGACTGGCTGCGGGCGCGCTTCGCGCATCAGACTGACGGCGCTCACCCGCAGCTCCCTCGCCTTGCATTGAACTATCCCCTTCTGACGACTCGGATCCGGACTCCGAGCTTGATACATCTGAATCCGCTTCCCCCTTCGATGCAGGCCCCTCTGCCGTATCCACTAACTTTGCATCCGTCCTAGGCACACTGCGTGCGCGCGCAATTTCGCCCGTCTGCTCCGAACTGCCCGACTCTGACTCTGACTCTGACTCTGACTCTGACTCTGACTCTGACTCTGACTCTGACTCCGAACCCGAACCCTCTTCCGTTGCGTGCTCTACTCTACGCGGGGCGTCTGCAGGCGCCGTCCGTTCGTTCTGCTCGCTGCTGTCCCCCGAGGACTCCGACACGGACTCTGAACTCTCATATTCTTCCGGTGCATGTTCGCTTTCCTGTACTTGGGCAGCGTTCGCATCAGCCCGCCCCGTTTCGGGGCCCTCCGCAGGCCCACTTCCCTCACTCAACTCCTCTGAACTGCTCTCCTCTGAACTGCTCTCCGAATCATCCCCGTCCTCCTCAGTTGGTCCATCTTTTGCGCCAGCCGGCTGAGACACCGACTCTCCTTCCGGGCTGCGATCCGAGCCGGCCCCTTCTGACGATCCCGACTCCCCGGAACCAGAGCTGCTGCTGGCTGGCGGGGCCCTTTGGACCTCGCCGCTTCCCCGCCCCCCCGGAGCAGGTGCCTGCGGCCCCGATGGTGCGCTATTCAACGTCGATTCTAGCCGTGGCCGCTTCAAAGGCCGGTCGTTAAGCTCCTCGTCAGAAGAGTCTTCCCCATCGTCCGACTCCTCATCCGAGCTGGACTCCTCAGGAAGGCCCCGACTCCCCGCCTGCGGTACCCCTTCCTGAGCCTCCGCCTTTGGCGCAGGGGGCGCGTCACCCTCCGAGTCGTCAGACGAGTATTCTTCATCCGAAGTTGACTGGTCCGCAGCCTTCTGCATCTCCCCTCGTGCTTCCGCCCCAGCCCCCAACCCCCCAGCGCGACCCGCTGCCTCGCTCCTCTTCACAGGTGCCTCAGCAGGGACCTCTCCCCGTCCAATCGACTCTGAGTCGCTATTGCATCCCTCCTCTGACTCTTCAGAGTCCGTCTGGTGAGCCGTCTTTTGCTGCGCATCCCGCTCTTTCGCTGCCCCTGGCAGCCCGTCCCTCCGCCTCTCTGTCTTTGTTCCGGCAGCTGGCTCATCTTCGTCTTCAGACTCCTCTTCGCTGCTCTCTTCCGATGATCCTTCCGAGTCGTTCGCTAAATCCTCAGTAGCGGCATCGTTTCTGGCCTCTGCAGTGAAGAGAAGCAGGGTCAGCTGTTGCTCCAAACGGCCCTTGAATGCAGCTTCTGTCCGGCTTGCAAAAAGCCAGAAGGTTTGAGACTCCCCTTGAGCGCCAAGCCACTTCCTTTTGTGCTAAGGATAATCAGTCACTCTCATCACAGATTTTGGTGGATCGGAGCTGAGAGTTCGTGTGCATGGTCTGCAAATGCAAAATCTATAATCCCCCTCGACTTTAAGGCTGCGATCCGACATCTGCTCTGAAGCAGCATAAGGCTCTCTTTCAGGCTCCAAGAGAGGACAAAACGAGGGCTACTCCCTTGCTTTCTAGTCAACTTATTTGCGAGCACTTTTGGCTCCGGGAAGAGGGTGTCAGCGTTCGAGATGCTGGCTAAAAGCAGTCAAACAGGATGCAAGCACCTCGACGTACACAATGGAAGATGCAACCTGCAGGTGTTACATATCACGACTTTGCAGGGACTCCTTCTGTTTATCTGGACCTCAAAGCAGTGTGCCACTTGAAAGCTAGAGAAACTCGACAAGTTCAATCCTCTCGATTTTTTGTGCTAGCCCGCAAAGCAACTCTTGGTTACAAAGCTTTTGGGCCTTGAGCCCTCAGCCAAATGCAAATTGCGGAAGTTCAATAAATCAAAAAGCTCGAAGTGTCCTACCTGATCTTGCAAGCGTCAGCCCCTTTCCGTGTGGCTCCTGCACTGTACTCTCCGACTCCTCGTTCTCCGACGCCTCACTCGACCCGCTGCCTGCCTCCCGCTTGGCCACCGGAATTTGAGTTCCACAGTGCACCTCCTCACTCCCCCCCTCACTCTCAGAGAACCCACCAGCAGCCTGCGCACGCCTCCTTTCGGACTCTATTTCACTGTCAGGCACCCGTTCCGAGTCTTCTTCCGCGTGAAAGGGAGTACTTGGTTCCTGTCTGGCAAGTACCCCCGGTGTTGCCCCCACTTCCGCATGCTGCCCCGCAGCCGCACCCGGGACTTCAACACGCGCGCTGCGGCCCGGCTGACCCTCTGCAGCCGACTCCTCTTCGTCCCCAGACTTCTCTTCGCTTGACCTCTGCTCGGCTGAGTTTCCTCCAGGTGGCTCCTTCTCCTTCTCCCTGCCCTCCTCAAGGTGTCCCGCCCCTGTCACCTCTTGGTCCTCTTCTCTCGGCTGCCCTTCTCCTCCTCCGTCTGAAACCCTTTCCCCAAACTCTTCGCCGCTGTCTGAGGCTCCCTCTTTCAAAGCACCGCCCTCCCTTTCGCCTGCCGCCGCAGCTTTTTCCAGTACGGCGTCCTGCCCAACCCGGTTTCCTCCGCCAGCCCGCGCTTTCCCTCGAACTCTTTCCACTTTCCCAAATTGCCTGCGGTCGCTCCCTCTCCTTCCATGGATCTCTTCCGACCCACCAGAGGACGCCCCCTCTTCATCATTCTCCCGGCCTTGCTCTACTGAGGGCTTTGCGGCCGCAACTGGGCTGACAGGCCTTGACTGATGAACCACCCTTCTACCCCTCCAGCCAGCACCCCTGTTCCCTGCAGCCACCCCAGGGCTGTCAACTGCTGGCTCCCCCTCCAAGTGCGCAGGTCCTTGCGCCCCTTCGTCCACTGTTGTGCTGTCAGGCCCAACTAGCGCCGCCATCCCCCGCCCCTGGTTCTCGTTTCCCACCTGCTCAGGGGCAAATAAACTGGGGGCACCTCTCACCTCAGCAGGGCCGTTCGATCCGCCTGGTTTTGCACTCTGCTGGGACCTCTTTTCCCCAGCTGAAGGCTCCTCCTCCAGATCGTCCCCACGCGGTGCTCTCATGATATTCCTCCACCGCGGTCGCTCGTCCGACTCCGTTCCTTCTGAGGACTGTGCTGGTAAGCTTCCTCCGTGGCCGTTGCCATTGGCAGCAGGCACAGTGCCTGCTCGTGGCGCGCGCACCGGCGACCTCAACGGACCATACCTGCAGGATCATCCAGGTTATGTTAGCAGAATGGTATGCTGCTACTTCTTTGCATAGACATTCCTTTCGTTGCATGATTAACCAAATTTGTAACAGCCTATTCGTTTGCGATAAACGATAATGCGGAGTAAATTTCAAACCGAGGTCCCAAGTTATTTTGGTGCATAGAAATGTTTTGACGACATCAGCCATGTCCTAACCTTGGCTGCCAGAAGAGCGAATTTGGCGCTTCAGCTCAACACCCCAAAGCAAACAGAAGATCTATCTTCTACAGCACGAGACAAAAAGAACACAGGCGAGCAGCTCGAAGAGATTCAGAAGACACGTGTACCAGACTGGGGCCCCTGGAAAGAAACCTTTGTGCAATTTGTAGCATTGAAGGGAATATGGCAACAAACTCTTTAAAGGTTCTAGAATATTCTTCAAGAGAATCTTAAGAGAAAGTCAGAAGTGAAAAGGACCTCAAAGAGTGGACTGTCAAAACCACGCAGGGAAACAAAATGCACCTGGAAGCGTGTTCCTGGACTCGGCATGAATGGCAAGATACAACGCTGCTAAGTTTCATCACCAAGTTGCCTCTTCTGAGCTTGGTGGTGTGCTCCATTCCTCATCTTGAGAAACAGAAGCTTTGCTTACCGATCCCCTGGAACGGCATCTTGAGTGGCCTCTGAATCAGCTTCCGCGCCCTCCAGTGGCTGCCCGTTTGCAACTGGCAAGTCTGCAGGCGCCTCCCCCAGAGGCCCAGCAACTCTTTCACCGCCACTTTCAGCAGGTCGAGGCTCCTCCTCCTCCGTCTCCGGGACTACCTCGTCTAGGTCCACCCCGTCCGTAACCGCCGCCTCCTGGCTTTGCAGTCCCTCGGGGACGTTCTGAGATCTCGCCTCTGTTTCCCGCCCGCCTTCCTGGACCCCTGCCTGCTCCCCAGCCCGCTCCTCATCGGACGACGTGTCGCCATCAGGGCCCCAGTCACTGGCCGACTCGCTGTCATCTGAAGCCTTCCGATGCAACAGCAGCTGGCTCCTGCGGCCTATATCCGGACGCTCGCCGTCATAGGAGGCGACGATGTGCGCATGCGCCCACCTTGGCGCTTGCACCAGCACATCTGGTCCTACAATCTCCTCCCCACCGGCCGCATGATTGCTTTCGTGGAGGCCCCCTTGCCCCTGTTCCTTAGCCGCTGGCCCCTCTTCCTCAGGATGAAAACCACCGGCATCATCACTAAACTCGCCTGCAGGGTTACTCTCAGCGTTGTGGGGTTGGACTGGCGGATCCGCTGCCTGGGAGTGTCGCAAGGTGCGCCTGCGCCGCCGCTCTGCATAACGCCTGGCTCGATCCCTCTCAATCTGGCTGGGGTGTTGGGCGGCCCACTCGCTGTCTGAATTGGACACCCAATCTTTCGACTCTGCATCCGACTCTGAACCCCTGTCTGAACCAGACACATCGGCAGCGTCGGGGTCCTCATCCGAGGCGTCTCGTCCGCTCGGAGCCTCCCCCACTGCGTTCGCCCTCATCACGGTCAGGGGCTCCTGTGATGGGAAGAACCCATTCTCAAAGTGCTTGCCAAAGACCTCCAAGAAGCGTGCTCTCTCATGGGAGGGGGCAAGGACGAAGAAGGCCAGCGGGTGGCCCCGCCTGCTGCAGGTGTCGAAGGACGCTTTGCTTTTCCGGCAACTGTCGCACTTAGGAGAAGCGTTTTTGGGGAACTTCCTGTCCAACGTGTACGTGACTGGCCGCTTGGGAGTCCCAACCATTGGCGCAGGGGCCCCAGCCTCAACTTCAGGCACCCCGGCCTGCCCCCCCTGCGGAGCCCCTTCCACCGCACCCCTCCGGGGGACAAACGCAACTTCTTCGTTTCCCAATCCAATCGGCTCCACACCAGGACCGGGCTTGAGGCACATGTTGTGGAGACTGGGGAAGTCAGGGACGGACACCACCACCCTCTCAGGTCCTGGGATCGGGATACCCACAGGGACTGGCCATGACAGGGCCCCCTCTAGTTCGCTCTCGCTGCTGGGGGCATCCAGCGGCTGCGCCGGCATCCTTCCAATAAATCTATCCACTTCCGAACTTTTGATTGAGTCCTCGCTTTCATTTCCGGAACCCCTTCTGCCCTGCCGCTTCCTACCACCTGTCCGCTTGCCTGCGCTGATCAGACTGTTCTCCACCTTGTTTTTCCTTCTGGGGGATGCTTTCTGCGGGGGTGTTTGCCTGGGTGACCCCTTTTTTGGAGAATCTCTCTGCTGTGGCGACTTCACGGCCCCATGCTGCCCAGAGGATTTCTGGCTGGGAGGACCAGGCTTTTTGAAAACCTTGGACGAGGCTTTAGGGCTAGGGACTCTTTTCCTCTCTGATCCCTGGCTCTCTGACACCCCCTGCCTCGGAAGCGCCGGCGCTGCCAACCGCGGGGACCTGCGCAGCTGCGCTGGCCTCTCTGCGACTGTGTCACTGTGACTGCTCTCCTCCAGAGAGTACACACGCGGACGCCCTTGCTCCCCCGCCATCACAAAGAGACAGGAGAGCGGAACGCCCTGGAGGGTGCAGTTAGACAGTCAGAGTAGCAGTGACCAGGCATGCAGCGATGAGAAGCAGACTGCTTCAGAAGGTGGTCATATGCACAACATCTACAAGAGGGGTGCCTCCTCCTCCTCTCACAACAGTGCTTGCGTCAAAACAGGCAACGCCGACCAAGTTCACCGCAACGAGCTCCCCTGACGTTGAGCCCAGCAGAAGAAATGCCGCAGAAGGTTGTTGATTTCCCGTCACCATCAACTGAGCAACAGTGCTTCAAGGACAGGGGCACCACATTCTGTACCACTACATAGTAGCTTTCTCGCAGAGCAATGCACAGCGTACAGTGAATCGTCAAAAGCTGCTCCCTCAGCTATGGCAATGCAATCTGATGTTGCTTTCACATCACTGTACTGTTCACCTCACCCTATACTCACTGGACACAAAACCTCGACTTTTGCCTCTAAAATGGAGCCAAGTAGAGAGCTAAATAACATGCAAATATGAGAGAAGGCAGGGGTGTCCGCTTGGTTGGAGCTAGTCCAAGGCCTAAATATCAAGTTGCAACTTTCTAATTTATCGCCCTTTTCCCCGCCTTCCATCACGAGAGGTATTGGAAGCCATGGCCATGGTGGCCTCTTGCTTGGTGTGAAGCGCCAAGTTGCGGAAGGAAATTCATGGATCGTCTTCCTCATGACTCCTAGGCCCCGTTATTTGGACGGTGCAACATTACATAGTTTGCAGTCAATGCATCTCAGCCTGGAATGGGGCCTTTTGGAGCCCATTGCCAAATTAGGCAGCCACCGCAAACCGTCGATGATGCCCGCAGAAATTCAATCGACGGTACGCGATACTCGGAGTCTGACAATTGTGTAACTCGGCCGGTACCTGATTTACGGTTGGCACCGTACGGCACTCGGGTACGAGTTCACAGTGCAGTGTACTCTCGATAATTGCACCGTGGTACCTCGATCTGGCCGAGGTTATACCGATTTTGCGGAGGTCTATGTAGGTCGATAAATTACGTAATTTGTAGGTCGCACGTCGAGCGGCCGCCGGTCGAGGTCAAACCTCGGCCCGGGAAATACCTATAGCCGCGCGTCGCGCCGTAGCGGTGCCGTGTAAGACGCCGCCGCACAAGTGGCCGCGCTCATGTTGCGAGTACGGTGTCAACGTGAAAAAAGAACATGAGTCATCGCCACTCTTCAGGCCCTTGCTCAATTTGACCTTGCGTGACGTACCGGCCTAAAACCCTGCGCATGCAGATATCGATTGAACTCATGGCTTGATGGTCCTATGTGAAAAGATGGCCCCAAACCCGCCAGTCTTAGTACGCACTCAATAAAGCGTAGATGCTGTGGTAGTGACGGGCTTCATAACATGATCATTGTATGTATTCGATGACTGAAGCTGCTGACCAACGGCTAAAATCCTTGAACATATTGCCAAAACGAATCAGCATTAGCTGCATGCAGTGTAGAGGGGCGTGTGCAGCTCACATTCGAAAGCCGATTGCGAAGGTCAATCCGTAACTTCTGATCGCTAGTGCTCCCATCATTCTCGGGATCAATAGCCTATGCTCTATCGTCTTGTTTCTCTGTTTCAGGGTGGTATACGCGAACTCCTGTGAGCGCAATTATCTTTGACCACAGGTGATCGTTGATGTTGCAAGATTGCGCTTCGCCCGAATTTGGCTGCCTTAACCTAATCGTAGACTCCGCGTCAAGTCACTCAATACACGAGGACCGACCCTTGTGATGTCTCCGGCTCCTAGATTAAGCAGAATAATATTATCCTCGTCAAGGTCCCGATTGAGAACATCGCTGGCAAGTCGTTGAACGACGTCATCCTGTGTTTCAAGAGAGAGGGCTTAGCTGCAAGCTCCATGGTACAGGTGTGTCCAAACGATTCCAGACGTTGCTTGGCAAAATCACTTCTTGAGGCTGCTAACTCAAGACGCCAAGTAACTCCTTTTCGAGCCAGAGTGTGAGTCGTCCAAAGAAAATAAAAAACCGCCGTAAGGAGCCTACGTGTCTCAGGCAGCGCCGACAGACTTTTGCCAGCAAACGTTTTCGAGTCAACATGCGATGTTGCATCCGGATTAAAGCGTGTGAATAAAGCATCTTGCTATACCAAATCTCCTGACCAAGTCTCGTACCTCTACCAGACTGATTTCAAAGGTCCACTGCCATGAAGTGCAGCGAGCAAAAATTGAGACACCAGCGAGATGCATAGCTGCAAGCACGACCGCTTTGCTTACCAACGACAAGTTCTCCAAGCCATTTACAAGCAATGTTCCCCACCAAGACCAAAGCTTGCTCCCAGGCACTCTCACCAGCTCTGCAATGAATGTCGCCCTGACACCCTTGATGGAAGTCGCCAGATCCTTGCCCGACACGCCAAAGACGTTCTTCTCTCGGGCAGAGTAAACCTGCGGGAAAAGCGGGGTAGCGTTAAGCCCGCCGACGAGTAACCCCGCTATACTACAGCGAGTCATTAAGAACGCCCCTGCACTGTCCTACCAGGAGCAACTGGGCAAGTCGAGCACCCAATATCAGCCCTTTATCCGGGGAAGACAGTATGATCCCCAGGTGCCACAACAGCCTTCCAGCTGACCAGCCCCCAATGGGAGGGAAGAAGCATGCCGGTCAAGAAGTCAGTGAAGAGTCTCTGCACGCGGCCTTTGAGCACGCCACATTTGGACTGGCTTGAATCATGGAAACTCGGAGATGTCACTCTCTATTTTCCGAGGTTCTTCAACATTGTGAGAAGCAAAACTGAAGATAGTGAGGAACAACGTCCGCGAATATGGACTAAGTGGAAGTCAAAGGCCGTCGTGTGAGCGGCAATGAAGGAGTACCGAGGCCCTAACCTCAGTAACGATCACCCGGTCAGCTTGGGTGAATGCGGGGGCGAAGTCAGGGAGCAGTTTGGCCAAGCGGCTGCACGAGCCACAGCCGATATATGAGCTGTCAGTATGAGACTAGCAGGGGAATTCGCGGAAGAGGCGACAAGCGGAGACCGCGCCGAGCCATCGCTGAGCTGCGGAGTAGGGAACCGAGCCAGACTAGCCCGCACTTCCTCAATGGTCATCAGAAAGCTCGAAAAGGAAAACGAGCTCAGTATCGAAGGAATGGTCGCTCTCAATCTTGATCGACGACAGATGCCGAGCACTCCTGTTTTATGGACCATGTCCGCAAATGAATCCTACGAACAACACAGACAGAGTAGGAAGCTCGCACCTGTAAGTATGCGGTTGGAAGACGACCCATATTTTCTTGTTGGGGAACTTTTGCCTGGCCGCTTGCAAAGTTGCCCGAACCTCCGTCGGGTGGTGCGCGTAGTCGTCATAAACCTTCAAACCCGGGACCTCCCCGACCAGCTCGAAGCGCCTTTTCACACCTTGGAAGGTGCCAAGCGCCTGGGCCGCCTGCCGAGCCGCCCGCACCACAGAGGTGTCCAGACGCGCGTGGGCGGAGCGTGGCCGGGCCTCGTTGATATGAAGAACTACCAAAGCCAGCACCTGCAGATACCATCGAGCGTGCGGTGAGAGAAGCAGAGGAGGTTCTAGTGATGGCAGTAGTCTGTGGTCGGTCTTCCGCTCAGGCTTCTTGCCAGGAAAACAAGAACTTTCAAAGGTATCTGATTGACAAACCACGCAAGCTTTATCACCCTGCGAGCAGCTTCAAAATGTGTTCGAGAGAAGTTGTCGACATTTTCTCGAGCGGAACTGACAGGCATGTAAACGAAGTCAAAACTTGCCCCTGTTTTCTTCTCTCGAAAGATGATTATGCTCGTTGCAGAAGACCAAAAAAAGACTTGCATAACAGGACAGCCATCTGCAGGTTCGTTACGCACAATCTACAACAAACTGGTCAGACCGCTCCCGTTTCCTCGCAAGACCAGTACTACCAGCTCGCAGTACGCGCTTACCGCCAGAGCGTTGAGCACCATGTGTGTGCCGGCGAAGCCGAGGCTGACGTCAGCGAGGGGCCGTCCGCAGTAGGTCACCGCGAAGTTGGTGCCGCCGCGCGCATTGGCCCGCAGCTCCTCAGCCCGGAAGTCGGATGAAGGCCCCAGCCCGTAGGTGAAGATCTGACGGCGCAGGGAGGGCCGGTCGTCAAGGTATGCGTCGAGAAGAGTTTGGGAGCCCGGGCTGCGGGAACCAAGGAGCGCCGATTAAGAAGAGTCAAGCGGAGTGAAAGCACGTCAGTGAGCGAGCTTGCTTGCGGTGAGTGATGTGCCCACCGTGGTGGCAATGCATCGTCATGAAGAAGCCGCTATTGAGCCGTCCTAAGCCCCAGTCCTTGGCTGATAGCAGCTGATACACAAGCACAAAAGTTTCGAACACCTAGAAAGAGCCGGCTTTCGAAAGACTGTTTAGCTACGAAGTCAAAGGAAAGCTTTGCAAGGAACCCGCAGCTCAGGGGCAAACCATTATGGGGTTGCTTCGTTTATACTCTCCTTTTGAGTTTGGACCTGCTCCATCTTTCAAACGGCTGACGTGTGGTATATAACCTAAAATGCAGATGAGCTTCGCCTCTGATCCACGATCGCACATTCTTCCGGCACTTACTTTTCATTGCACAGAAGAAGGACGCCTCCAGGCCTCAGCGTTTGAACGAAACTCCTGAAGATTGTGCGGACAGACTCCTACACGCAAGCGAGGTGGCTGTCAGAAGGACCTCTTCAAGTAGGTCGTCATACCATCGCACCTCAACAACCAAAGAACCGATCCAACATGTACTCTCGTTCACATCAGTTCCTTGAGACGCGAATCTATCGTGCAATGCACTACCAGATGCTCTGCAGAGCTTCGGGTTGCTTCTCTGCGAGGCCCCCATCAGCCGCCCATCTGCAGCTCACAAGCACAATAAAGAGTCGCTTCTTTGGAGCGCAAAGGCAGGTTTCTTCCAAGCTGCGCCTCACCTCGTCCGGGAAGATGTCCACGTGCTCCCACTCCACGTTTGTGACCACCGCAATCCGAGGCCGCAGGTCCAGAAACGCACCGTCATACTCGTCGGACTGCAGTGAAAGGAAAAACGGGTGTACGCATGTCAACAGATGCGTAACAGAGTCTCGCTTCACAAGCATTTCAGGACCAGTCCAAGGTGCGGTCACAGCCAATCCCAGAGACTCCGCATCAAGGGAGAAGCTCCAGAGCTATAAAGACGTGTAGCTTAGTGATGATGATCGTGAAAGCACCCACCTCAAGAACGAAGACGTCGCTGCTGCCAATCACTGCATTCGCTTCATTTGGAAACTGCACAAGCAATGAACACAGTGAGCTACGGAAGGCTCCGAGACAGGCAGACAGCGGCGGGCCTCCTCAGTGCCTTCATCAGCGGAAGTCATCAGCAGCATATTGGCCAAGGCATCCTTCCTGGGTGTGCTAGCACACGTGCTCCAGGTGCTCTTGTGCATCCGGATTCATTTGGGGCAAAATGTCCTTACCTGGAACACCTCTCCTCCAATGACCGCTGTCACGTCCTTGCCCAGGCTCCTCAAAGCAACTGCCAGCATGGCACTGGTCGACGTCTTGCCTGCGTAAGATCCAGCGATTTGGATACAAAGGCTGGGGAAGTGGTGCACTGCCGAACCTTTGTCTTGAGATTGTGGAGAGCAGATAATTGATGCTTCACATTCCTGCCAGCAGGCCCCTGCCATGCAATCTTGTATGACCTTCAACCCGAGCGGCTCTGTGCTTACCGTGACTCCCTGCAACGGCCAGCAGCTTGTACGGCGCTGTAAGAAGGCCCAGCCACTCACTGCGCTTGCATCTGCACCAGAAATACATGGAAGAATGTGTTCCAATTATGCAACTCTGACTCTTGAATCAACTATGAAAAAACGTCAGGGCAATGCTTAACTTGCAGGGTCTTGCGTTCTCCCTAAAGACAGGGTCGTCCATACAAAAGCAGTTGACACTTGTCTCCTGAAAGGAAAGCAACGAGTCCATTGTCATCATCATTTGACCGCTAGCTCGACCCAGACGAAGAGAGAATCAATGTGTTCCTTATGGTCCCGTCAATGGAATATCATGGACAGACGAACCGGAGAAATGTTGGTGGCCCCTTACACTTGGACTCCCAGCTCTTTGGCCCTTTTGATTTCGGGGTTTTCATCAGGGATGGCGCTAGAGACGACCACCACATCAGGACGTGCTGCATCTGTAATGTGGTCTGCAGAATGACCCACATGCGCAGTGATGCCAGCCTCCCTCACGCTGATAAGCATCTGACTCTCAGCCAGATCTGAGCCAGTCACTTTCCATCCCTGCACAACGAGGGGAGTCAATTCTTTCTATTTGAAAATTCCTCTTTCGCAGACTAGCTACAGTTGCAAAAAACCTTTTTAAACTATGTTCCAAAGTTGAAAGAAAGGAAGGCAGACACAGAAACAAACCAAGTATAATGAGTGTTGTACTTGTTGCTTGCATTGAGGCCGGGATGCTTTTCTTAAAGTGGGGAAATAACTGCAAGCAAAAGGTCAAATCACAAGCGAGTCTCTAACGACCTTCTCAATGGCACGATTGAAGGGTTTTCAGACAGACTGGCAAATGAATGTAGAATTGAAGAGTTCAGATAATCTTGTAGATGCGACCTCGCAAAAGAACACCCACCTGCCTAGACGCAACCAGGGCAAGCGCCGACAGGCCGCTTCCCCCAATGCCTATAAAGTGCACCCACCGCTGCTCGTCTCCCTCTTGAAAGCTGCTACCTTGTAAGTCCAAATGTGCACCACCCACTGACTCCAGACCTTCAGCTACAGCCCTAGTTGATACTCGTCTGCACCCTATGCATTCTTGTTGATGCAAGCACAATGCTGGGGGCAGTAATCTAGACGTTTCACTTATGCCACCACCCTTTGCAGAGAACCGCTTTGTCTCAGAACCTAAATGCAGAATTGGTGCAAGATGAAGCTGATTGAAAGCACTCTGCAAAGCTTTTTGCGACACAACTTTTTCTTCCAAACCTTGCACTGTGAATCTTTGTAAATATTGATAGTAGGCTCTGCTTGCCATTTCAAGCTGGCGCCACAAAGTTTTTTCAGGTCAGCACAGTCGCTGCTTGTCGAGATGCCGGGCCGCTTCAAACCGCTGCCAGAAACTTTTACTGCACCCTAGAGGAAGGTTCGCACTAGAAGCATCACTCCTTTGACCCTCAGGCTGCAGAATAGGTATGGCCTGTTTTTTAAGCGTCTTCTTGGATGGTCGTCTGCGCAGAAGCTACGTACGGTATGAGCGCCTCTTGAGGGACCTCGTACCTTTATTATACCAATGGTGCAATAGGAGTGGGTTCGTCACGAGGACTTCCCGGAAGGTCACCCATTCCAGTACTATTCTCGCCCACAGGCGTTTAGCTTCGGAGGTCTGATGGGATCCGGCGCAATAGCCTAGGTATGAACGAACCTTTATTATACCGGTAGGTAAGGTTCCTCTCTGGAAGTGCGAACTTCGCCGAACAGTTGTAGGTATTGAACAGTATTCAAACGGGCGCCTTTCCCGCCTTTACCCACCTCGATGCATGTCACAGGTGCCTTTACGAGAAGTTCTCAACCAGTATCAAAGGCAATGCTGGCACTTCAACTCTGACAGCATTGAGTAGGTGAGCGCAGAGCGCTTCTGAACCTCAAGCGGCTTCAAAAGGGCCGTGGTGGGGCCTCCTAAGAAGTAGCCTTGGCCCCTGGGGTCCCACTAGCAGTCCTCCTATGTGGCGCTCCTAGCGAGCTGTGCTGGGCATTGGTGGCATTGAGCTATGTCGGACGTCGATACCCACATGTGGAGGAATGTTCTCCTCGCTGGTGCTCGGGGCTTGGAGTACACTTTTGGGGCCATAGCCAGGGCTCTTTCCGGAGAGCAGCCCGTTGAGGCTTCAGGTAAAAGTTTCTCAAGGTGCAAGTTTCTCAAGGTTGGCACCTGTGGCTGCAGGCCCCGTGGCCCTACAGCAAGAAGTCGGCATGTTCTGCGGGTTCCTTCTCTGTGAGTTTGGGTGACACCGCCAAGGGCAGAGTACTGCTGATCCTAAAATTGCATCATTCTCTACGAGGATAATGCTGACTGCCTACACATAATGTTGGCTGCCTATTTGAACAATGTGCGCCACAACCACCAGCAAGGATAGCCTGACACTAATTGGGGTTTCGCACGTGTGGATGGCTCCTGTTTTTGATCCTCTTTCTGTCAGCTTGCAGAAGAGACCTGTGAACCAATACCATCGCTCTATAACGCACCTTGGTGCTGTGACTTAACATTGCTTGATGAGACGTGCGTACAACAATTTTCTGATGATGAGCACGATCACCATTCTGTTTGTAATGGGCGCTTGGAAGGGCGGGCAAGGATACTGCTAAAAAATCGCTCTGATGATCTAACTGTTAGTGTGACTTTCAGGTTAATGCTGCACGCTCGAATCTCAGAGGTTGGCTGCAGCTTTGTTGCACAAGATTGTATTGTGGGCTGACAGACGTAGATTTCGGAAAAGGCTCCAAACCAAATGTGGGCTGGACATTGAGCATGAAGAGACGCCCTGTCCTACCAGAATACATTGCCACCACGATCGCAGACATGCACAGCACTTTCTGCACTCAGGAACCTGGCTTCTTTTGCCAATCTTCTGCTTCTCAATATTGACAAGTAGGACAAGCCTGATTGTTTCTTGTAGATAAGCTTTCATACTGAAGTGAAGAAACCTTTTATGCTGCATAGTTTTGTCACAGCACTGACCCTTTGCTGCCCCTTTCGGCAGGTACGCCAAATGGATCAAGAGGGTGACCTTATTCTGCAACTGTGAGCAGAAGAACCTTTCGCCGGTCTGACCTCGTCCCTTTCTGCGCTTCTGTGCAGGCTTCAGCTTGGACCACGATGTGGAACCGTCGCAGAGCGGCAAGAGTGGTGCGAACGGGCGGAAGAAGAAGGAGAAGAAAGAGAAGAAGGAGAAGCGGCCCCCCAGCGCGTACAACCTGTTTGTGTCGGAGCAGATGAAGCTGCGCAAGGCGCAGAACCCGGAGATCCCCAACACCGTGCACTTCAAGGCGGTCGCGCACGACTGGAAGACCTCCACCAAGTGCGTCTGTAATTCTGCCCCTTCGCTGATTGGTTTTAGCTGGTCTCAAAGGGGTAAATCACTGGAATTTAAGCTCTACTACAGGGACCCGCTCTTACAGGCGTCTTTTTTCCCGTCCTGATACAATAGAAAGTTCTCAACCAGGAAGTGCGGGACAGCTCGTGCCCCTTTTGTTATCATGACTTTGCTTGCATGAGTGTCAAAGGGTTTTTCCCAGCGAAACAATTCTATCTTTGCAGTGTGGCCTCTCCATAGGACTCGCTCCATTCCGCTGTAGATTGCGGAGGCTTGCTTGTGGCTACTTAAAGGCAGGCGGTGTGTCACCACCTCAAACCCGCCCAGCAACGTTTTGTTCTTCAAATGGAATCAAACACCGCATTGCTGTGGTTCAGGTTGGTCTTTATTTATGGGTGCATCAACCAAACGAGCCTGCTCAGCAGACTGTTGTCTGCCCACTTGACATACGGTTTGTATGGCACTTGGTCTGTCCGTCGCTCACGATCGTCCCCACCCTGGCGATGCAGGAACAAGAAGAACATGCCCGGCGGGAGCGAGGCCCCTGCGATGACGGAGGACATGCACCTGGAGGACTTTGAGGAGGAGGCTGAGGGCCTGCTGGAGGGGAGCGGCCAGGGGGGCGACGACGAGGGCGAGGCCGAGGTCACGGGGCGCGCAGAGGAGACCGCGGACAGGGAGGCTGAGGAGCGCGAGCGGGCGGAGAAGGAGAAGAAGGACAAGAAGAAGCGCAAGAAGGAGCGCCAGGACGAGAACGGGCCCGCGCACGAGAACGGCGCCACCGGCCACCATCGGGTCAGTGGGCTGCCTTGTATCTGTTCCTCTTTCAAGCTTTTGTTGATTTCAGTACAGTGGTAACGGTTTTAAAAGCCAATTGACTCTACCGGGGCTCTGGCCTGTTCTTTTCGACGTTGAAACTTTTGATTGGCGTCCAGTCTTTGGTCGGTTTGTCAATTATGAGAGCCTTTTCAAAGCCCTTCGATGTTTCCGGATTTACACATACGTTTTGCCCCCCCGACTGCCCTGACGAACCTCTCCGTTCATCAGCTTATCCCTGGTCTTCTGCTTGTCCTAGCTTGAGTGCACTCTTGTAAAACACACTTCCTTTGCAAGACGCATAGAGATTCCCTGTAGTTCTCTCACCACCCCTGAATTCTTGAAACAACTTTCACAATGAAAGAAAATAAGGCAGGACGTTCTGCAGGTTCTGTCAGATGAATCCGCTGTGTTCCCGTGCTATGGTGATTGTGCGATGGTGTTGGGTTGCCACCAACGACCTTCAATCCAGCCCATGTCTAATCGCACGGTCCTCCCTTGACCGTAATGATATCAACTCAAGTGTTTGCTGCTGCGATGGTTTTCTATTCGATCATTCGTTAAATTTCTGGTTGGACAACGCTGTGCCTCGCCTTTGACATCTCCAGTCTGTTGGGTGTGCAGGATGAGGAGGAGGGCACTGCTGACAAGCGCTCCTCCAAGAAGGGCAAGCGGTAGACCGTGGGGCAATACTGCACGAAGGAGCGCAAACGTCTCCCGCCAACTGGTAGCATATGACAGCTAGAAACTCAGCATACTGTCAGGATATACGGGCTTGCTTCAGTAGTTTCTGCGGCAAGTTGAGTTTCTGGTTTGCGAATGCAGGGCATGTCTTCGGGCCCGGAGGGATGGCCATCAAATGTGTGTATAGGGTCAATAGGGCGCACTAGGAGTATACCGCCCAACCCATTAGTCTAATGTGAAGCTTTTACTGGACAGTGTCTTCAGTGTCAATTGTTGATGCTCTGAGACATCTTATCAGAAGCTGCGCGCATCACTCAGTCAATGATATTACGAAGTAGAGTTTAGATAAGAATAAAGGATCCTACACATGATTGGCTGCAAAGGACGAACCCCCTCCCCAGGCTGGATCACGTGGTGATTCTTTCTTCACCATGCGACCTATGCCACTGCGCTCCGCTTTTGAAGCTTACAATGGAAGGCCGAGCACGATCTTCGGCGACGTTGAGCCTTTTGACTGACGTCTTCAGATGTAGCAAGCCCGATGTGCTAGGTTGCATCGATTGACGATCAAGAAAGGGGATGGTTACTTCGAATTATGATTCCCCCAAGAAAGGGGGAAATTCCCTCCTACCAGATGCTCTCGAATTTCAATGCACATACAAGTGAACTATATTGAGTTTCGGTGAATTCAAAAATGAGCAGAAGGAGCTGTTTCTGCACCGAGTGAATTTGAAATTGAGAGAATGAAACGAGTCATCATGTTCTCATTCTCTAGGAGTTTAAGAGTCAACCTTCCAATTCTGTTTGATTGCTCGCATGTTTAGTTGTACATGACAAGAATATTGTCGATGATAGAGGGGAGAAGTGGTTCCAATAAGAGGCTTTTTAAACACATTCAATATGTTTGGCTAGCGCTAACGATTGTACCGGTACCGGTTGTGTGTGCATGTCCTGAAAGCTAATGTAGGTGGCGCAGTAAGGTCTTTTTACTAGTTGGATAGTAGATAGGTACACCGTTACGGTCCACACACAGCTGTATACACCGCAAGGCTTTCAAGCCCCAACCAGATCACCGCAAGGCTCCCCCCCCCACCCCCGCCCCTGTCCCCTGTCGCCACCAGCCTTTGAGCTGTTTTCAGCACCCTATAGACCCATGTTTGGCCCCCAGGGGGGGCCGGGGCTGTCTCCTGTCGCGAATTGCGGTGATCTGGCTGACACTAGAAAACAGTTTAGACACCACGCCCATAGTAGGTAGAACTTACTTACTAAACGTCAAACTAGTCCTACCTCGGCATCTGGGGCTTCCCACAGCTTGACACAGCTAGCTACTGGCGATCTAATAGCCGGAGCTGGGGTACCAGCGGAGCCATTTCTCGGGATGAGCCTTAGGCCATGAGCGTATGAGCGCCCCGCTTCAGATTTGAGCGGTACCGCTGGAAATTTGAGCGTTATCGGCTCAAATCTGACGTCATAGCGCTCAAAGTAGTCGTATGCCCGCTTTTTAGGGGCGCGCGCAGTATTCGCGGTCGCCTTGCTGACGTCAGCAGAAGGGCTTGCAAAATCCACGGGTAATTGGCTATACTTCGAAGATCTGGACCGTGATTGTACTAGGTAGCTGAGAGCGGGAGCACGCACACCTAGGCTAGCTTTCTGTACATCCTTTACCGACGGGCTTGCTCTATGCACGACTGCTGCGGTTTTTCTCGGTTATACCCGGGGTTATACACGGGTGGTAATTCAGTCAACATAATTGCAGGCAGTTGTGCAAGAAAGATTCTGCATGTCAGTGTCTCCTCCTATTAGCATGACATCATTGCTGTCCATTCTGCCACTTCATGATTCAGGGATTGCATATACGTTCATTTATCATGGATGCTATTCACAGACTATTGTCATTCGACTCGAGTCGACAACATATATTTTGACAGTGCAATTCAACCAACATCAACTTTTTATCAAGCAAAACACTCTCTGTCTGCGAAGTTCCCTTACTGCCTTTAATCCTACATGTTACGGTCTTTATGGCATTAACACATCGTAATGACACTCCGCGACGTGGTACCAGACCGCCTCGTTTTCTCTCAACTGTACAAACTCCATCTGGGGTTGGTAGATCCTTATCTTCCTCCTATTTTCCCCCTTAGCCACCGTTACCTTGTGGCCCATCGCCCATACGACCCTTTTCTCGAAGTCCCCTCCCCAGCATCCGCTTTGCGACATTCTGTCTACGTAAGTTTCGAATTCAGTCAAATCGTCCTCGTCCCGTAGCGCTTGGTATAATTTTTCCCACGTTGGCAATGGTCGCCGTTTGCTCGGGGGCCTCGAGGACGTTATCAAATGCGGGGGGATAGGCCTCTTCTTGTGGTCACGCAGGTAGGCAACTATCGTTGCGCGCACCTTCAACCCCTCTTTCTCTAAGTCGATTGGGCGACGACCAGCCCGCAGCTGGGCAGCAAGCTCCTCTCCCCCTCCTAGGGGCTCTCCGTTCAATGTTGCCACCACAAATGCAGTCATGAAGAAGCAGTTCATATTATCACCGCTTATTGCGAACCGCTTGTAATTGCGCAAGTCCACCGTCCCCTCCGAACTTCGCACGACGATATCATCGCTATCTTCGCTGTCCGATGACTCGGACAAAGTCACCGGCGGCTCAGCTATTGTTCTTGCCGGTGAGGACATGATGGAACTCGAGACTGCAACCGATGCGATGATCTTCGTTAGCATGTGGCGGCTCGTCTCGAAATCACGAATTGACTATGATCAAATATCACGGTCACTTCATGCCGCGGTCGTGCATTGAGTAGTCCGAGAGATTGACTGCCCGGTCGGTATGAGATCACGAGCTTGAAGCAAACAGATCCATTCCAGAATAGTTCGTCGGTTGGTGGTTTTTTTTTTTTATTTACAGTCGTATTCTTAGTTTGTCGTTGTTTTTTTCCCGAATTGTTGATTGCAATTAGTTATCTACGAAGCTCTTCTATCTTTCAGCTCACTCTCTTTTGTCTACTAGTGACATTGTTCCCATCACACTGCGAGATTCCTAATCCTCAAGTGCTGCATCTTCAATCCTCGGGCTCCTCTATCAGGTAATCGACAAAAGCCAAGGCCTCGGCATGGCTAGGGGCTGGTGACTCCTCACGTGGCGCTCTCTGGCTGCTCTCGGTCGCCTCATCGCTGACGGCCGACGGTCCACCTCCACCCCCTTCGGCCGGTTTTTCTCCGCCCTTCTCCCCCCCCTTGTTTCGCTTCTTCCGTTCTTTCTTTTCTCCCCCCCTTCCCCCTCGGACTTTCTCTTCCTCCCCTTGGCCTTCGTGTCCTTAGCAGGGCCCTCTCCGCCGCCCTCTGCCGTTCCCTCCGCCGTTCCCCCCTTCTCTTTCCTCTGCCGTTGTTTCTTCTCTTTGGGCTCGCTCCCTCCTGCCTTCTCACCCTCTTTTTCCGCCGCAACAGGACCCTTCCTCTTCGCGGGCTCCTTCTTAGCGGCTGCCGCCGCACCGCTCGCCGCGTTTTTCTTTCCAGAGCCTGACACGGCGCCTGCTGGCCCCTTCTTGCCCCCGGTGACTTTCCCCGACTTGCCCCCCTTCCCAGACGCACTGGGCCCTGTCTTCTTCTCCGTCCCTTGCTTTCCCCCCGTCGAAGCTACCTTTTCCTTCCCCTTTCGAGATGTTGCCGTCCCGGCTGTCTTCGAGGAGGGTGCTGTGGTAGTCTCTGCGGGGGCTGCTGGCAGCGGGTCGAACTCGTCAGGAAGCTTTTGCCCCGCCCGGTACGCCATCGCCCGCTCGGCGAACGTCATGTCGATGGGCGTGGATCTGATCCTCCGCCCCTTAGACCCCATCCACACGTGCAGCCTGCGGCTAAGTACCGACACCACCAGCATGTTTCTTCTCAGCAGGGCAGCTGTCGTGTACCCGTTCTCCTCCCCTAAAACCACAGCTACCGTGCTCCCAGTCGCAGAGGGGACGGCGCCCTGTACATAGCAGATGCACAAGATCCATCAAAAGTCTGAAACAGAACAAGGCATCGTAGGCAGGCTGTGACACTAGGGCGGAAACAAGTACCTGATGAATAAGCACCTGAAGTCGAGGCAAACTCGACACAGATATTTATTTCCCACACAGCAACCATCGCAGGCAGGTTGCGACACTTTGCTACAGTCGTCAAACAGTTTGAGACACTGCTGTGCATAAAGAACTCACATATCATCGTCATTGGAGCGCTGCAGCTCCGCTTTCAAAACATCACATGCAGGGTGCGACACTGTCCAGCGTGAGGAAATACAACCTACCTCGAGAATGTTGTTGATGGTCTCCAGGGGCCGGCTCTCTGGGTCCGCTGTGCACGGACTGGTCTGCAACAAACAAGGAGAGTGGCATCAGTTTCGCCGAACCCCTTTATTACAAAAGCATCGCACGCAGCATGCGACGCTATTACAACTTCCACCATCGAAAATTTGCAGTGGGCCGAGCTGCTTGTAAGAGGACCTACCGTGAACGTGCCGGCGTGCTTGAACCTCTTGTGGGTCAGCCCGAACCCGTACTGCTTGGACTGGTCGGGGAGCTCCAGCTCGGACCCGACTGGAGTCAAGTAGACGACCTGGTACATCGTCCCACTGTCTCCCCACTTCTCGAACTTCCCGAACCCCTTCTGAGAGTAGAAAGACAATTCGTTAGGACTTAAGTGAGTTAAGACTATCGTGATGAGGGCGGGTCCTGTTATGGAGCTTTCCTGCACAGTGTACAAGAAAAACAAGCAAGACAAGACACACGGCGACCCCCACGTTTTATTACCTAGAGGGGAAAGCTACAAAACACAGCAGCTGATCAAACTCTCCTGAGTCAAAAGCAATCATAGTGAAGACGGAAAACAAGCAAGACGAGATACGGCAAGCCCAACACTTTTTTAATTACAGAGGAAAGCTACAAAACACAGGAGCTGGTTACATTCTCGTAGAGGTTAGAGCAGACTCTAAAGTTGGTAAAAAGGTTGCGCTTAACCTACCTCCAGTTTCTTGGGGACCAAGCAGATGACCCTGCGGGCGACTATCTGTAGACCGGATGCAATCCAGTCGAGCGGGGTATCGCCCGGTAGAACCGCGATCCCCACTGTTCCGTCAAACCTGAGAAGGTCTGACATCAGTTGTGTCGCCGCCCTGACTGACGACTCGAGCGCGCGCGCGTCTCCGACCACCTCCCTCGCGCACGCAGCTAGATACATGACTAGATGGACCGGTCGCTCCGTCAAGTCGAATTCTTGGCTGCTGGAGGTCACCCAACCCAGGCGGTCTGTGATGGCGGAAATGGGGGGGAACTTCTCCCCAAGTACCCCCGGGTGCGCGGTGTCCGTTCGGACCGCCATGACAGCCAGGCGGGAGTCCGGGCGGATTTGGAGGACGATCTTGCGGTCCCATAGTTCCAGGGAGCGGGGGGGGTTTACAATCGACTCCACGACCGAGGCTGACAGATAGGGGGCGGCCGGGAGCTTCTCCTTCTTGGGCAGAGTCCGCGGTTCAGCCCCCCTGTCCCAGACCCGGATCGTGGGGGTGGCTTCGTCACAGTCCACCTCCCACCGGCACCCCATTACCGCTTCCCTGAAGGGCGTTGTGTCCAGGTAGTCCAGCTCTTCAAGGTCCCACTGCGAGTACATGACCTGCTCGTCGGCCACGTAGTCACGGTCTTCGTTCTTGAACATTGTGCCGGCGGGTTTCACGAAGCCAGCGCGCGTGATGAGCGCGTGCCGCAGCTCCGGAACTGGGATGACGACGAATTGTTGGATGACGAGTTTGGGGAGGTTTTACTGCGCCACGAGAGTCTGGAGTTGGACAGGGGTGACCTCGAAGGTGCGCGACGGCAGGACGGTCCTGAAGTAGCTGCATCAAAGGAAATTTGAGTGGTAAGGAGGAGTGTCGCATGCAGGGTGTGATACTTTACTTCTTTCTGATTGACAGACCCCAGAATACGTAAAAGGGGGGACTACGTCGGTTGGTCAAGCCCGAAATTGACGTGTCGCATGCAAGGGGCGACACAGTGCCAGACAATGCCTTTTATCCAGTAAAGGAACGATTGAATATATTTTTTTGATCATAAAAGAAAACACTTTGAAGCGACACTTTCAGAGCAGACAGACGGTATCATTTGACTAGTAAGGAAAGCGAGTTGATACAATTCAAATTCATCGTAACAGTTTTAATGATGTTAGCATCGCAGGCAAGATGCGATACTTCTGGGAAATACGCTCAGACGGCAAACAAACATTCTGACAACTATACACAACGAATTATTTGAAGTACGATCGCCAGATATTGATTCAACACCAGCTTCATACCAGGGTAAACTGGACAAATCTACAGAACAGACTTCAAAACCCACTAATTACTAACCTGAGCGTCATTCGGTCTCGCAAGGAGGCGAGCGCTGCAGGCTTGATGTTGCCGCTGAATGCGGACACGGACGCCGCCCACCAGAACGGCCTCCCTGCCGGCCCGTCCGGGGTCTGCATCCACAGAATGGCCTTGCCGAACTCGTACTGTCGTGCGATATGACGTCCTTGCGAGATAACGTCCTTGACATGCGATCATGGCCAAAATGAAAAAGATATGTACAATCATAGGCTCGCATCATCATCTCATGATCCTACCAAGGGGGGCTTGACACAGGCGAGAGGGACGAGGGAGGCGAAAGCGTGCTAAGTCGCAACGGTGTCAACTGAGAAGTGCTATAACCGGAAGCGAAGACTTCTAAAT
>DF237200.1:0-121356 GCA_000708835.1 Klebsormidium nitens | reverse complement strand
ACAGTGCTTGTAAAAGGACTGGTGGTTCCGAAACGCCACTTTGTGCGGCTGGGTTCCGGTGAGGAACTCCCCGGGGGTTCGGTTTGGATACTCCTTCTGGAGCATGCTTAGCACCACTTTCCGCTTTTCCGGTCTCGCTAGTTCCGGTCGGGCGAAGGTCGGTTTGAACCCATGGCGTAGCCAGCTGAGGACGCGCCGAGCGGACCTGGTCCGGTTTGTTTTTAACATTTCTTCCCAGGCCGGCAGATGCGTGGAGAAATTCCCTGCCACAAAGTCAGCTGCATCAGGGATAGCCGACTGCAAGTTGTCCAGTTCTGCCAGAAGCGCCGTCTCGTGCTCTGCCCCGGGCTCTCCCGGTTGGTCGTCCAAGCGGTCGAGAACGTCCTTGACGTTTTGCCGCTGACTGAGTGGAGGATCAATCTGGGGCTCCTTGGCCTGAACCCCTTGAGCTTCCCGTTCCCAGCTGCGGAGATCGAGGGTTCCCGGATCGTCTGGAGGATCGGTTTCCGCATCAAAGGGAAACTCCTCGGGGGGGATGACGTCATCCGGGAAATCCCCTTCCGGGGATCCCTCGGATTCGTCTGAAGAGTCCGAGGGATCGGGCGGTGCTGCTGGGGCGCCACTTGCAGGCAGATCTCCCGAGACGGAACCACGTGGTTTCCGTTCCGACGGCATCCGGTTCTGCTGGGGCACGCGGATCACGCGGCGCACTAGGCGGATATGACGTCAGCGAGGGCCCCTCGTTTGCGCGTGGGGCCGGGGTGACGTCAGCGTCTGCCGGTTGAGGAAGAGTGGTCCCTTCGACTCGGAGCCGTGACGTCGTGCGGTCGGGGCTATTGCTTTGACAGGCGGCGGCGGCGGATGAACACAGCATGGATGGAGGCGCCGAATGGGTCCATGCTAGTACGTCACTGTAAGCAACGTTAATATTAGCTATGTATAATGTAATTTGGCTCAGACTAATTAGTCGCTTTATCTCATAGCGCTTTAATGGCGCAGAAGGATGTGTAACCGGCCACGGCGTCAAAGGGACGCAATCAATGCATTCCTGATCTCATTTCGAGGGAGAAGGAAAACAGCATTGGGCAACATTTTGCATTTGATTATTAGCGACTCGCGGCCAGCGCTTTCATTATTTACAATCCGCCTTTAGGGCGTCTTCGTACACGACCAGAGCCAACAGGCGGGCCCTCCAAAGGGAAAGAAATCCCGTTCCCGAGTTTTCCAAAACTCTACACTTTATACACACCTGAACTCAGGTTATTTCAAGCTAACGTACGAGCGACGACGTCGCCGAACAAATGTACAACCTTTCACACTCGAAGGTCCATGTCTACAGCTCGACTGTCCTCTTTTGGAATTAGCTATTTCAACGGAGCGCATTCGCTCCGTTCCGATCAAGCGCTCCGGCGCTTCACCTATCGTTCCGGCGCCTGCGCTCCGCGGATGGGGTGCGCGACCTCGAGCGGTCTCGGTCGCGGCCGCGCCGTCCCTGATTCCGGCCCCGCTCGTTCCGGTCGTTCCGATCATTCCGGTTTCCGGGGCCCCTGTTCGAGGGGATAAGGGAGGATTATCACATCATCCCATTCGGAGATCAGCCGACATTCCGGCGCGGACAAGCAACATTCTGCTCGTTTCCGAAGTGCTGCAAAACTTGGTTTCCAGAACTGCAAATGCGATCCGCATTCGGGAGGCTTCGGCAGGGCAAGACAGGGCCTAAAGGCGCCGTTAACGTGCCGTCCCCAGTTGGATCTGAACACGCGATACGTTTCCCGGTCGCTTTTGGTTCGAAGCACCAGAATACCAATTTCTGCCTCACAGTGAGTCTCAATATCGAGCCGACCCGCTCAGCATCCCACCTGTTCCGGTTTCCGCTCCCGAAGCTGGTTCCGCTCTTGGCCATCATCTTCTCCCCTTCCGTACGTTGCTTGCGATAAAACTCCCAGATGTCCGCATCAATCTTGGCTTGCTTCTTCTGTGACAGCTCCCGTCCCGCATCTTCACACCTCTGCCGCGCGAAAGCGAACAGCGCGTCCGCGAGGAAAGCCAGGCTGACAGGCTCATGTTAATGGCTTTTAAGACGGTTCCCAGAGAAATCGCGAGGGCTAGCCGCTGCCCCCACGACTCCGGCGCGGCCTGGATCGTGGCCACCATCTCAAATTGGGCTGTAAGCCCCCGTTTTTCCGGCGGAATCGCTGCCTGGAAGCGCCGGAGCTCCGCTTGCATACCGTTCGCCCTCCGGTCCCTCATCAGTTCTTCCACGTGGGCCACCAGTGCCCGGCGGGGCATTGTATTCTCCCAGCCGTCCGAACCGGACGCGTCCCACGAACTGCTGCTGCTGCTGCTCCGTCGGTACTTCCGTTTGCGGAATCCTTTTCCGTGCTTCCGGCGCCGGTGTTTCGTCCCGGCTGGGGCTTCTGACGAGGATGAACTGGGGCTGCGGCCCCTTCGGCTTCTACGTGGATACCGCTCCTCGCGCGTCGGGCTGAGCGCGCGCTCGCGGTCGCGCGCGCGCTCTTCTCCTTATCGGACGTGGGACCGTGCCGGCCGTTCTTCATCCCGACGCTCGGAACAGAATGTCTTGCTGACTGCGTGCCCGTTCTGCGCTCGAATCGGTCTCTCCCCAGGCTAGGCGGTCCGAAGTCCTGCTCCGCTCTCCCGGCTGGCCCTTCTCCCCTGGTTCGTTCTCCCCCAGC
Source organism: Klebsormidium nitens (assembly GCA_000708835.1). Lineage (NCBI taxonomy): Eukaryota > Viridiplantae > Streptophyta > Klebsormidiophyceae > Klebsormidiales > Klebsormidiaceae > Klebsormidium > Klebsormidium nitens. Next base: position 118,660 of record DF237200.1, on the reverse strand, counting down.
AGGTTCCGGTCTCCTTGGAGCAATGAATCGGGCGATCGGAATTTGGTGCCTTTCCAAAAGCAGAAGAAGGGGATCATCCGGCTCCCTCAAGGCCAGGCCGATGTCGAACTCTCGAAGGGGATAACCCGCTGCAGACGGCTGCCTTCCCGTGTCCGCATCTCTGACTCTGAACCTCTGCCCCGAGTCTTCGTCGAAAGCCAGAACTTCATATTGTCTCGTTCCTTCCAGAGTGACTGCTGCATACAGCCGTAATCCGATCAAGCTCTCAGGACCAGCTTTTCTAACTAACTCCTCTAAAGCCGGACTTCCCCTATCTAACTCTGCGGCCTCCGCGCGCGACATCTCAATCTTCCTGCGCCGAGAAGTACTCCGTTTCCGCTCCTTCCGCGGCCGTTCCGTCTTCCGCTTCTCTCACCGTCGACGGCAGCCCCGCTGCCAAAGCCAGGAGCTGCACCGAGGTGAGCTGGTTTGGGTACTGTTCCCCCTTCCTGCTCCGGAATTCCGCCCAGCGGAGCTCGCGGCCGTCTAGAATTCTCGTGCGCAGAAGACGCAGCTCTGCCTTTTCCGCTCGCGTCAGTTCCCCTAACCGCGGAATGTAGACCTCCGTCTGCTCGCGCTGGTTTGCGTCTTCCAGGAGTTCGATCACAGCCAGACGCACGTATTCTTCTTTGGAGAGCTCGTTTGGGAAGGTTGGGGACGTCAGCTGCGAGAGAAGCTGCCAGTTGTTGCCGTGACCTGCCTCAAGGCCGAGCGCCAGCGTGTGCCCGAAGGCCCTTTCTTCAAAGGTGAGCCTCCCCTTGGGCCACGGCGGAAAGCTCGGGTTTCCGGTCTGCTCGAAGTACTTGTCACGTGCCTTCTCTCTCTTAGAGCAGAACTCTTCCCACTCTACCTCCAGCAGATCTGTAACATCTTCCGGAGCATAGCCCTTGACTTCTAGCAGCGGCTTGACTCTCTGGGAGAAGCAGTCCTTCTCATGCTGACGCAGACTTCTGTTGTACTCGCCCCAGCGTTCCTGATTCTGTCTGGCCTTCTGCCTCAGGTTGATGTCAATGCGCACATTCGTGGACAAGAGCTGCGGCACTCTGAGGTACTCTTCCAGGAATGAGACCAGCTTCAGCAGGAGCTCGACGTCTTCCGCACGAATTCCATTGGTCCGATAGCAAACCTCTGCTGCCCAGCTAAGAGTGTTCAGCAGACTGTCGCCATTTCCCTCGTGCATGAGCTGGAGAAACTCTTGCCTCGGCTCCCAGACTGACTCCCGTTCTCCCGCATCCAGGGCCCTTCGACTTCTGCCCACCAAGCTCAGAAGCGACTTCCGATAGATTGGGTTCTGGAGCAGACTGGCAGGCGCGTTGAAACGTGCCAGAGGTAAGCCATTGTACCCGAGCGCTTCTTGGAGGTTCACAACAGCTGCATGTCCTGAAGTAGAGGCCATGGGGACTTTCTGGATGCTGGCATCCTCTCAAATCGGCAATGCCGCCCAGAAGAAAAAGACGCAAAATTCCTAGCGGGCGACCTTGCGCCAAAAAGCTCTTCTGAAAGACATCAAGACGAACATAGCTTCTTTGCTTATGATTCGGGTCGAGCTTCAATTCCGTCGAAGCTCAGCCGTCCGATTCATCGGGTCGAATCTCGGCCCAATGAAAAAGCAGTCCACTAGCTGGCAGCCATCCCATGCTCAGGCTGGTCCTTTGGTTGTGCACGTACAGGTAATTACCATTTTGCGCATTGTCTGCATTCAGCCTTCAGGGGAAGATGCTTCTCCATTGCGTGCTCCCAGGTTACCTGCTGTAGCATTGTTTGAGCATGCAAAACGGGGAGACAAAGCACAGTGTTTGCCGTGGGAGAATCCTACGAGGATGTGCAGCTAGAGCCATTAGGAGCTGCCAGAGCTGCGGGAATCCATTGCATGCCTTACTGAGACCAAATGGTGTACACTTAAGTTTCACACCGCCGTCGCTGATCCTGATAGCTTGGAGCCCCGCAAGCAATTAAAAGGGCCTCTCAAGGGTTGCCATACGTCAACTTGTTCACCCCCGCAACCACTCTGCTAGATTGACAACCAAGAAACTGGAGCGAAGGCCCTGGCAAACAATGGATCCTCCCCCGGGGGAATCCAGCTCGAATCTTATTACAGCAATCGATCATGACGCCTTCCCTTCTCTTGGGGACGACGCAGACAAGTCAGCGAAGTCTAAGAATGCTAGCTGGACGGCCCGGGTCATCAGTGATGTCACCCAGCCCTTCCTGGACTTATTGCTGTGGCTCAACAGGTTAAGGGAGGCGTTTGGGACGCCGTTCGTGGCCTCAGTGGCGGTGGCATACGGCATTTCGCAGGGGATTGCCGAGACGCTGGGGAGCGTTACGCAGAAGTACTATTGGAAGGACGACATGAAGGTGGGTCGAAGCAACTGACTCAATTGAATGTGTCAGGAATCTTGGATTGAGAAGGGATTTCAGTGTTCCTTCCTAGTCATAGTAGGGGATTGTTGCAATGATGGGGAGCGTCACGCAGAAGTACTACTGGAAGGATGACATGAAGGTGGGTGGAAGGGGGCAGCTTTTTGACAATCTCAGGAAGTCTCCGTTGGGAGAAAAATTCGGGACTGAATCAGTTTATACAACATTTGTACGCTCCTTCTAAACTTTTCAGGTCTCCTCTTCTTTCCATTCAGGGTCAGACAAAGGTATCATGTTCATAAACAGCGCAATTTGTTGCAATGTGGTGTGGGAGGCACGGCGGCAGGTCGTTCCTTTGTTGGGGGTTTGATTGTTTGTTTCAAAACCAAAAGTTGGGAGGAAGGTTCATAAGGAAGGTTGACCATGCCATCAATATACAAATGCAGGGTATAGTTTCTGTATATAGCATTGTCCTAGAATCCCTTTCATCAACCCGTCTTCCTTTGAATCCATATCATGTTGCTTCCTAGGCCCCTTCAAGGAGCAAAAGAAGAGAAGTAGCTATACAAGGTTTGCAGAGGAAGGAAGAAAGGTATACCGGTTGACCCTTCTTGGCCATTCGAGTTCTTGAGCTGTGAAAGGTTTCTCGTACAGGTCCAACCCTCTGAGCTGCAAGCCTACGCTGCCATTGCAGAGCTACCCTGGGATGTGAAACCGATCTACGGGCTCACAACCGACAGCTTTGCGATAGCGGGGTATCATCGGCAGCCATACATAGCCTTGGCCGGTGAGTTCCTTCACTCCCTTGGAAGAAGAATCTTAAGGCAAATCAGTCCAGTCTCAAGATAGCTTCGGTCTCCTAGTATAACAATCACATGTCTTTGAGTTGCCTCCAAAAAGTGTTCAATGAGAACATCCTACAGCGCGCCCTTTTTTGAGTACCTACCAAATAGACAGGCCCTCAAATCACCAACTGTCAGGCAACTCTCCAGGCTTCGCGCTTGGTAAGATGTTACGCTTCCAGCTGTGAAATGGTTCGGAGATCTGCCGCTCAATCAGACGTTGCGTTCAACGAATCCGACCACCCAATCTCCCCGGTAGATCATCCCCTGGGCACTTCTGCAGGCGCCCTGGGCATCGTTTCTGAGTACACGGATTCCCCCAGATTCGTCCGGTTGACCATCCTCCGGGCAAGTATGTGCCAAGTCTGCTAGCAAAACTCTCCCTACGAGTCCCCGGTTGACCACCCCCCGGGATCCGAAGAAGAACACCCCCCTAAAAGTCCCAGTTGACCATCCCCCGGGTACATTTGCAGGCCTCCTGGGCACTGTCTGCTGGTGGTGGGTGGCCCTGGACAAGTCCCTGGGCGTGCTCAGCGCGCTGCTCGTTCTGTGCGGGACGAACGTGGCGATTGCGCTTCCGGACGTTGTCATTGACGCGTCGATTGCTGTTCGAAGTCGCTCGCACCCAAAGCTTGCAGGGGACTTGCAGGTGCGTAGCTCTTCTGCTTGTTCCCAGCTTTACTCCTCTCTTTCCCAGGTTTCGGTCCTTTGGCATGTTGGCAATCTTCGTTTCAATCGTGGTTGTTGCATCACCATCCCAAACCCCACAAAAAAATCGTACGACAGCAGTGCTTGGTTGTTGTTCAGCTTTTCGAACACTTTCTGAAATGATCCAAAATCCACTCTCAAGAAGGAAAATTTTGAATGGTCTCTGACCTACAGCACTCAATCCTGCTGAAAGAGGTCATCTTCTTAAGCTCTCGAGAACGTAGAAATCGTTGCGATACCTAGTTTCAAATTGCGTAAGCCTTAAGACGAATCAGAGCATAAGGAACTCGCATACCGAATCTGCACGGATCACTCTTGCTCTGAGGTCGTTCTCGCGAGCCCGTGAATGTCATGACCAGAACACATTGGCCGCCCCTGCAGGGGGCCAGCTGGGTTGGTCCAGTGTTGTTTGGGGGGCTCGCTACACTCTGTAACCTACTACATGCTCACCCCCCCTGCAGGGCCTGGGTTGGTCCAGTTTCGCGCTGGGGGGTTTGCTCGGCTACAGCATCAGCGGGAGTGCCGTCGAGTATCTGAAGCCCCGGGGGACGTTCGGCCTGCTGTCGCTGTCTTCCCTGACGCTCTTCGTCGCCTCTTGGTGGTTCCCCGACCAACGAGTGGAGCCCCGGCAGGGGGACCAAGGTGAGACTGTTTATCCACCCCCTATTTCTTCGAGATTGCTTCGGAAGTAGATCTGAAGTCTTGAGAGCAGACTGTCCAGCGAAGGTGCTGGAGAAACCGGTGCCACCGACAATCGTTTGCTCGCCAAGGCAACGCCGTTTTGACTACACGATTCGCACCCCAGTCTGGGCTACGTTGGATCGACATCGCAACCGGCCGCGCATTCAGTCCGACGCAGTAAGCTGTACGAGAATCGCAGTTGACTCCAGATAGCATAGTGATTTCCCAGGCACAGGTTTGCACAATACTGGTAGGACAGGACACGCGTTCCTCATCCTCTGAAGCGATCATCGAAGTGTACCAACCCGCAGGTAACATCGCCATGTCGTTTCTTTCAAAGCTCTGATCTTATGATTCCCTTTTGTAGAAACGGGCGTCGCGCGCTTATGGCGGTCCATAAGGCTCCTGGCGACCACCGCAGCGGACCCCGTGCTCTGGAAGCCCGCTCTGTACATATACGCTATGCAGGCCATCTGCCCGGACGTCAGCGACGCAAAGTTCTTCTGGTGAGCGGGCCACAAGCAATAGTGTTGCTCTTTGCAGATGTTGCCGTCTCGCCTGACCAGATTTTCTGCAGACTCCCAGCTGTTAAGCGTTGTCGTTTTGAAAAGCCAGCCGTGCCTTTTGACTTTCTGCCGCAGACTTTGGACCTTGATCCGTTTGTCGTCACTCCCCATTCCATCGAGTTTTCCGAGTGTCGCCTAATGGAGTTCAAGGAGTAACCTTGCAATGTTTCTAGCCCACAAGCAAGAAGCTATGTCTACCAAAGATCCAGACACAGAACACAAAGCGAACTTCAAGAAACCTCCTAAACCCCGTTTGCTGTGACCAGGTATACAGACACCTCAGGAGTCGGCCCCGGCTTCTCTGAGACGTTCGTGGGGGCGATTTACACCGTCGGATACGCCGGCATGCTCGTCGGCGTGGCGGTCTACAACCGGTACCTGAAAGACTTCACTTACCGCCGCGTGTTTCTGTATGCGCAGCTGCTGCTCGCGTTTATTGGTGAGCGGACGTAAATACCTTTCCGTTCTTGTAGGTGAATCTTTAGCGGGCCCAGTTGACCAAGAGAAGGCAATAGCGACGGGATCTGTGTGAGTGATTGATGGAAGTTCCAACTGACCAGAAACTAAGTAAGAGAAAAGGAAGTGGGAAGAGCAGGATCAGAGGATGCAAGTAGAAAGGAGACGTAGAGAGCCAAGCGGAACGATGATGAGGAAAGGAATGAGCGGGAGAAATTTATGGAAACCCAGCGAAAGAATAATCTACAGGCATATGTGACAGCAGGATGGAAACTTCGATAAAGATGCTGGCAGCACCCCATCCTCGTGACAGCATCTGCAAAAGAAGCCAGGTTTTGGCAACACGAAGCACGTGATCTAGTCCATTGGTGGCTTCGTCCGGAGTAATTGTAATATTGAAATATCCCTCGACCCCTTCCGGTTGCTTCCCCCAGGCATGTTGGACCTGCTGCTTGTAACCCGGGTTAGCCTCCGGTTAGGCATCCCCGACCACATTTTCGTGCTCGGGGACGAGGCCGTCTCGCGCGCGTTCAAACGGCTGTGCATGATGCCGGTCTACGTGTTGGCCGCTAGGATCGTGCCACCTGGCATCGAGGGGACGCTCTTCGCGCTGCTCATGTCCGTGTCCAACTTTGGAGGTGAGCGAGCGTGTTACAACTACGTGCGGCGTGAAGATTTGAGGGGTGGAAAGCTAGGGTTGAATATCAGTACTCATGCACAAGGTGGAGTACGTTGTCTTAAAGGTTTGCCTCTAACGTCATCCGATGAAGAGGTCGGCTGTGCCAGAGATGTAAACGAGGTTCCGCTTTTGAGCTGCTCATTGGACCAGAGCCGTTCGAAGTCCGATTGAGTTTGCATAAATCGAGCACTATGACTTCTTTCAGAGCAACTCCTAAACCGAAGTTGAGGAGCCGGAGTGACTCACGAACCCTACTCCACACGGATTAGCCAATAGTTCGCCCATGATTAGCAGTGCTCATAATCTTAACTTTTCCAAGGCGATGAATAGGCCCCTCGGCGTAGCCCTCAACCGGGTCGCTTGTTTGACACGTCATTCTTCCCCGCCCCCCCAAAAAAGAAGAAAAAACCTCTGCTCAATCTGCAGCTCATTCGGGGTCGTGGCTGGGCGCGTGGCTGCTGTGCGCGCTGGGCGTGTCCAAGAGCGACTTCTCGCGCCTCTGGCTCGCGGTGCTCATCCGCAACGCGTCGCGCCTGCTGCCCATCGCCTTCCTTTTCCTCGTCCCGGATGACGTGAGCATCCGTCCGCCTCGGACTCTGATGCCGGTGCTTGTGATCCGCACATGTCTGCTACTCGTGTCCTTTGCATTGATTCAGACATCCCTGCCTTCTTGAAGAAGCGGCTCTTAGCACCAATCCATGACACGTGCACGATTAGGGAGTCTTCCGTCGTGACGTCGATGGCACAAGTAGGAGCAGGCATATGCCATACGTGAATGCCTCCAAAAGCTACTGGTAGAACACCAGGAAGAGAAACCCAGTCTTGAGTTTCTATATGATGCTTCAACGTTCCGCCTTGGGTTTCTGAATCGGCTGTGGAAGCGGGCGGTCTGCCAAACCTGGCGGGCTTGCCATCGAGAAGGACATGACTCGAGTTTTATGCTTCGACTTGACCTAGCGGGTTTGCGAGCGCGTCTTAGGGCGCATGGCGTCATGTCACCTTTTGCCTCCCAGGTTGATAGAGGCCTGTTTTTCGGTGTTCGCTTTGGACGGTTTGAACTCAAAACAAAGATGTCAGAGAACCTCGAGAACCATATTTCCCCCATTCAACATGGAAACTACGCCTAACGGTTCCTTTTCGACTTGCTTAGCACAAAGCGGCCCAAGCTGTGAATTAGTCGACGCCATATCTGCTGCAAAGTATCTAGCTGTTACGCTATCATTCACCGCATTCTTGGTCCACTGCGTGGCCTCATTTGCCACCTCCTCTTGTCCGACCGCTGACGTCACTTGCATTCATTCTTTGTTTCAGTTGCAATGCGGCAACAAGCGGGAGTCACGAGAGCCCGACAGACAGATGCCCGTCGAGCCAGATGCTTCGAGCCCGCTCTTGCAGAGGAGGACCTCAAAAGACTTCGCAGAAGCCGACCTTGTATAGTGCGCTTCTGGATTGAGCGTGGATTCGATTGCGATTGGTGGCGTGAACATGTAAAATCTAAACTCGATCTCTAGTTGTGGTGTTGATACTTATGTGGACCTAGGAGGGACACATCCGAGCCTTTCTGGCCACATAACCTGAGACCAAGTTCGCCAAGCCGGTAGCAGCAAAGCGCAGCGGTGTTGATCTGCGTCAAAAGCTGTGCAGAATGAGTATATTCCTCTTCATCTTCATCCAGAGTGGTGCCCAGGGCCCTTGATTGGAAGTGGACAGAGTGTTGCGAATGTTGCCGCAGAATTGTGCGGAGACTGTCTGGAGCTCTTGGGACGGCGTTCCTGAGTTGGACCGCACAGCGCCCTTCCTGGAGCGCTCCCCCTCGGCCACCCCGCTGTCCCGCCAGGCTTTGGTCCACCGAGCCAAGTTCCTATACCGCTGCGGAAAATGCTGTACAGACTTCTGCGGCGGCTGCCTTACGGCTCCTCACCACCTTGGCATCCGGTCGTTGCATGTAAATCAGAGATATCTGCATGAGTTCTTGGGGTGATTAGAGAACTGTTCGGGGCCATGAAAATAGTGCGGCAGGCCTTGGTGTCAATCAGTAATCGAATGAGCTTTCAATCGATTCAACGTCGACCGATTGTGACGTTGGACCCGGGTCACAGTAGTATACAACCATAGCATCAGCCAGCCCCGACCGTGTAAAAGCGGCCGACTGTACGGCGCTCGGCGGCCGACATCATTGGTGTCACTGTAACGGCATGCATGTCTGATATGCAGCTAGAAGAAACCGGTTGCATGCTTGCCCGCCCAGCTGCGCTCACAGAGATTTGCACTTGTGGTGGCACATGCGCTCGAGGTAGCTTCAAACTTTCAATGATGTCATTCCACCCATATAGGCTCAGGTACGTTGCTCCATGATCCATCTATACCATTGTTTCTGTTGCAAAACTAGATCGCGTTACAAACTTAATAAAGAAGAAAGAGTCTTAGACCGATGCATGGCTTTGAAAAACGGATCCTGTGTTCTCAAATTTGCAAATTAAGAGCGCGAACAAATGTACTCCGATTGAAAAATGCTTCAGGTCTGTAGGCGAGTCCATGTTAACAACCAGATTTCCGTCAGAAACTGTTCTCTGAAACTAACTGTATTTCAAGTGACACATCACAAGGTGTAAATGAAGACCGCGCATATATTGTGCGCCAAAACCCCACACTCAATCAAGAGTCGACGTCCTTAAGATTCTCTGCTATTGTTTGCGCAAGCCTCTCTCTGACCTCTTTCTCATGATCCGTCTGCCCCTTCTGTGCCGCTTTCTTCTTTTTGCCAGCCTTGACCGCCCGGGACCCTTGTGCTGCTTGCTTCCGTGCGTCGCACTCGAGCTTGTGGTCTTTCTGCCAGCTCAGCTTCTGGCACTCTGCAAAAAGAGAAGCAAAGTCGGAACAATCCAGCAATCCTTACTGTCTTGCCTCAACAAGTCGAGGCAGGTTGGCTGAATTCGTCGTATTGTGTCCTGCCATGAAAAGCGGTATTGGACCTAGCTCCAATGATATGAGGACGTTGGATCGAATGCAACAAACATAAGCTGAACATACGGGTACAACGTTACGAAATCTTTGTAAAGTCATGCTCTGCATTCTTTACCACCTCAGATTGTTAAGCAAGGCTAGAACCAGCGTTTCACACGTCCCACCTTTTGAGCAGTACCTCACGTCCCCGCACTTGCCGCACTTTAACAGTTTAGCTCCCTCAGGCTTCGTCTTGCACTGCGACCGAAAATAAAAACAGCTTCGCTGGACATCGAAACAAACGATCAAGCGACGTAGGTAAGGACGAGCATCGGCGCCCAGACCGATCTAGTTGAAACACAGAAGGCGAGCTAGAGCTTTCAGGTCCGCATCCGACGCGCTTTCTTGATGATCTACAGACCTTTTGTCTGTCATTCATCCTTTAAAGATTTTTGGAAGACGCCGCGAAGACGTTAGACAGCTTTACAAAGTCCACCGCAAGAGAAAGGATACGGCCTTTATCATAGATGAAGCCGAAGGTGAGACTCAGCTTTACTAATGCCTACGTGCTTTGGCACTTGATTTTGCAAAAAGCTTTCATAGAAAACCCTTCCTATTCTCCGGAAGCGCACAAAAGACTTTCATGAAGAACCGTTTATATCTTTAAACCACACAGTACGCCTGAGCTGAGTACACAAGGAGCTTATATACTCTTACGTTCCAGCAGACGTCAGCAAAGCATGCGGACTCCTCCACCAGTTCGCAGACGAATCCCCGGTCCTCTGCCGTGTACGGGTCGAGATTCTCCGACTCATCTTCGGTCTTTGGAACGGGGTACAAGGTCTTTCTGACCGGCCCCTCCCAGATCTGCAGTCCCAGAGTACCCCCCCACACCGGGTAAGGCTCGAGCTCCACCAGGCCTTGGTCGTTGCAAAGCTTTGTCACCTGAAAGAGACGTCACACCTTCCTTGCTCGTTGGGGTGATACGAGTTTCACTCAGTCAGTTTGCTTCGAGATTTGGACTCAAACCTGCCATCTGCTTTAGATTACCTTATTTGAATGTTACTTTGCTGCTCGTAAGACTTCGAGTCTCGTCGTTTCGAGTTTTTTATAGAGAGAATGAGGTCAGGTTGTGCTAAACGACCCAGAGATGGGTGCAGGTAAGAAGGCTAGGATTATTCGTATCATTCGACTACATGGATGTGCAACGTTCTCTTGCCAAAATCATCTAAAGCCGACTAATACTTGAGGGTTGAACGGAAGGGCCTCAGATTCCCCTAAAAACAGCCAATGCTGAAATGAAGCGGACGGTCATTTGCAGAAAGTCCGAAAGACCTTCGAGTCATCGTTGCATGCAAAAGTCAGGCAAAAGACGTACTGCTTAACTTGAGTATTGATTATCTCTCAGCGCGAATTCATATCTTAGATATGTGAGAAGAACACCTCACTTGAATTCGTCACTATTTGATTGGCAGTAAAGAGTGCGGAAAGAGGCGTTGATGTATTTACCCGATACGGCCGTGTTGTCAAGTGACCAGAGCCTGCTGGGTTCTCAATCTGATCCACGTTCTCCTCCAGCGCCATCTCGTCCCCCAGAAACCACATGCTCTCCCAGCTCTCACAATTACCCGCGTATACCTCAGTCTTCGAGAAAGGTATGACGACTGTACTAGTGGCGGCACACCCCAAAGCTCCTGCCAGGCACTCGATGAATCGCGGTAGGATCAGCCGAGCAGGTGTGAGATGATCGTCGAAATGCACCCAAACGAAGACAGGAGTCCCTCTGGAGGATCGGAAGCAGCAGACTTTATAAGAGTCCTGCTTCAACCTTTCGTCAAGAGCCTCCAGGTCTCTTTGGTCGTCCAAAAGAGCGAAGTGGCTTTCAAGAGGCGAAGGAGTTGCTTCTTCTATGTTCTTAACAGCGATCTCGAACGCACGCGACTCTGAGAGGCCAAAGAAGTGCAGGTTAATGTCCGTGATCCAAAGTCTACCATAGGACATCTTCAATGCCAGAGCTTTCAAAAGGTCTCCACTTCGGCAGCTGAAGCTCTGCACAACAAGCCGCCCCTCTAAGTTTGAGGCGGAATCCGCGGGCTCAATCGAACTTTCGGGATCCATGCTGCTTTGCTGCCGTTCTTCTGCATTTTCGTCCTGAGAGCTGTCGTATACGCAAAATTCCCCTTTGCTCCTGCAGATCGCCTCTGCTCTGCTTCTGGTTAAGACTGCAAGCATAAGTCTATCTGGCCCATGGGACCTGCTTGGCTTGTCGCGAGCGAGGTTACTGAGCAGAGATCTCAAGGCTGCAGCGCAATCCTTCAAATCCGTTTCTGAACATAAAGCTCTATACGCAGAATTCCTGTGCATAAGTGGCAGATTAACTTGCACCGGCCCTGAGCCACCAGGAATGCTGACAGTGACTACTTCCTCGAAACCGGGCCTTTCCTCCTGGCCTGCTATGACGGAACCATTGAGCTCCCGCACAACTTGTGAGAAGATATCCTGGAAGGATTCAAAAGTGATGCCCTCTCCAGCGACGCTTTCATGTTCACTAGGTACGGCGACGCCTTTTTGCGAATCCATCCTACTGCCGTCTTCGTGTTCAGCGAATCTGGACGCCTGCGCTCAACAGGGTTTCGTATTCTCGTTTTCACCTGCGTGCTCAGATCTTTCAATCACCTGCGCATCCGCACCCTTCAAAGATGTCACCTCGATAAAACTATCTTCTACCAAAGCATTTCAATGCATGCTGCTCCTAGCCTGGCTGAAGGCTTCTGATATCCCGAGAAGGCAACTTCGCCGAGGTGCGCAACTCTTCTACCTATGAGCGCCCTTGAAAGCGCAGTCTAGCTCCACTCCTGCTGTACACCTTTTCTAGGTCAAGGTCTGAAATCGTACTGCTGCATCAAACCATCTTTCTCGCCAAAGAGCCCCTGCGCAGGCGCCTGCCTTGTGCACCGAAACGCGAAGTCAATCGTCAGTTGCATTGTTCGCCTTTCCAACTCGTAACCTTGACCACAAGTAAATAAGTGCTTGTAAATCCAAGCTGCAGACCCTACCTCGATATTCTCATGACGGGATACTCTCATGCACGGATTACTGAAGCGGACAGCAGTATGCAGCCGGTATGTACCGAGATCAACATGTTACCGACAACGTTAAGCGACCATTCTTTCCTGTGACCGGAGTGCTTCGCCATTGTTGATGTTATACGGTGTGATCAGCCGTGACCCTGGAGAACGTGTATAGCAGAAGCGGAGACTGCCCTTCGATTAAGGGCGCTCATGGGTGCATGAGGCGCGCAGCTTTTCAGAGTGCCAGCTTGAGCTTGATCCGGAAGAGAGTACGCCTCCAGTCCAAGCGAGAAGCAGCATACATCCATGCATTAGCAGAGGAGCGCTGTGTTGAGATGACAACCCTCAAGGGTGCAGATGCGGAAGTGAAGATCTAAGCATGTAGCAGAAGAATGAAGAGAGAAGGTCCGGTTGAAAAGCTCCAGGCTTCTTCTTGGACACAAAACGCAAGTCAGATGGATTCAAGAAGAGGCACCGCACGCGATGGCAAGGAAACCGTGGCTAAAGGGAGCTTAACTTTTGATACCTTTCAATCAATCTTCTCAGACGTTGTGCGGGATCTCAATGGATCCATCATAGAAAGCGAGGAGGACGGGGGCCGTGCCAAGAAAGTGCTTACCGTCAGCCTCCCAGAAGCGGCCCGACCGGTGCGAGTGAATCTGCCACACCTACACAGGACGCTCGATTATGGAGCGCCTGCGTCAGAAAAGCTTTGCGCTGAAGCCGTGAGATCTCTGCTGAGGGAATTGGCCGCTGGTGAAAAATTGCCAAGAATGTCTGAAGTTCCAAAAAAGCTCATGCTCACAGTCAGAACCAGAAGCTTCATGGACAACTTTGTGAGAAATGGGAATTTCACCTCACCCGGAACTTCCACGAGAATGGAGAAGAACGGCCCAGCAGCAGCAGCATGGATTCTGAAAGCTCAAGTGCACCCAGGGCAGGCTCAGCGTCAGAGAAAGAGGACCAGATGGTTGTACAGAGCTTCAGCTGTCGAAGTGGAGAACTCGTCAAGGCTCTGGTCCTGGAGATGGCCGATTATGAACTTTGGATCACGGAAAAGCTTCTGCAACGCTTTGGCCTTTCGAAGTCGCGCGCATTTGAGCTTGCTGTGAAGAATCTGGAGGAGGCAACTCCTTCGCCTCTTGAGAGCCATCTCGCTATCCTTGGAAAGCGACAAGACTCGGAAGCTGTCAACAAAAGGTTGAAGCAAAGCAATTACGAAATCTGCTCTGTCAAGGCTTATGAATGGGGTCCCGTCATCGTTTGGGTGCGTTTCAAGGATCAGCGTACGCTCTCTCGGTTAATACTACCGCGTTTCATCGAGTGCCTAGCAGGAGCTTTCGGATGTGGCCCCACTAGCACGGTAGTTATACCGTTCAAGTATGAGCTATATGCAGGGAACTGCGAGAGCTGCGAAAGCATGTGGTTTCTGGGGAAGCAGGCGCTGGAAAGAAACAAGGAGACACTCGCCAATCCAGGCTCCGGACACGTGTCGATACGGCCTTACAGGGTAAGTCTTTCTGCGCCTCTTCTCAGCCTAAGATTTTGTGGACTTCGCGACGGAATGATTCCGCACGTAGGCTTCACCTGACAAAACCGCGTTCTGTTCTTCCATTGAATGACCTGATTCCTTTGTTAGATGGACTAAACTCTTGCTCTGCCTGATGCCAAGGCCTCTATGGTTTTTCATTCCCAGTCCCTTCCCTAGGAAGTTCTTTCATGCTTTCAAGGCAATGCGAATTGAGTGCCAACTGCTTGCAACATACTTGGAGACTGCACAATCTTTTACAGTATGACGGTTTTTCTGTCTTCTTCGGCCACCAAATTCTTCGGCACCACAACGCACTTCTCGAAGTCAGCCGTGGTGAAGATGGTCAGGCATCTTCAGGAAGCCAGAAGAAGCTCCAAGTCAAAATCAGTGGTGGTAACCAGCCACTTAACTCTACACCCCAATGATCGAGGTCGAATCTACGAAAAAGAGGGCGAACGAGGGGTTAACGTTAACCTATCCTCGATGACCTGCTCTGAATTTTGTCAGGTGACGAAGCTTCGCAACGATCAGGGCCTGGTGGAGCTCGAGCCCTACCCGTTGTGGGGGGGTACTTTGGGACTGCAGATCTGGGAGGGGCCAGTCAGAAAGTGCTTGTACCCCATGCCCAAGACCAGAGATGAATCGGAGATCCTCGACCCGTACAAGGCAGAGGAGCGGGGATCCGTATGCGAGCTGGTGGAGGAGTCCAGGTGCTTCGCAGACGTCTGCTGGAATGTAAGAATTGATACATCGCTGAGTAATGCGTGTCGTTTTGCGACTAGACAAGTGCTTGAGAAGTCGTTTGGAGAGTCGAGACGTCAAGATAGGATAAGACAAACCTGCCGGTAAAGCAGCATCTGAGTTTCGTAGACATTCAACGAAGACCTCAACGAAGACCTTCGAAGTCGGAAGTGGAAGTAAAGGCAAGCTCGAATGAGATTGGCGCACCGGATCCATCGGATGCTCGTTCCCACTTACGTCGTTTGATCCGTTTGTCAGGCTTTCCCAAACCTGCATTCTTTCGGCTGCAGTGCAGGAAGAAGCCTGAGGGTGCTCAGCTGCTCAAGTGCGGCAAGTGCAAAGACGTGAAGTACTGTTCCGAAGGTGCGTAAGAGGCTGTGTCTGAGAGTATTGACAATATTTATTGGTAACGGGAGCAGAGCTTGACTTCCGACTGAGTACTTTACAGTGAGCCAATGTGTTTCGAAAAGGGGAAAATTGCAGCTCGTCCAACTGGAGCAAAGCAAAAAGGGAAGTCCTCGAAAGTTAGTAATGCAAAGGTTCTGCTTGACACCGGCACAAGCCTTATTCACGAGAATCTGCGCGCCATTTTTTTAAGCGACTCGAAGTGGCAGACTCATTCAGGTATCAACCAGCTTTTCGTGATTGAATGAAAGTTGGTCTTATGAAAAAGACTATCAGCTTTGACGAGATGCTCGGACAATCACGGGACAGAGAAGAAGACTTGATTTTGCCGTCGCACTTTTCCGAAGAAATGAAGATATAGGAGAGCTAATCCGTTTCTTCTTGCTTACCGTTATTTGCAGAGTGCCAAACGCTGAGTTGGCGGAAGGACCACAAGCTCGAGTGCGATGCACGGAAGCAAGCAGCGCAAGGGTCCCGGACGGTCAAGGATGGCAAAAAGGATAAAGGGGCACAGAAAGCGCTGAAGGATCATCAGAAGGAGCTCGGAGAGAGGCTTGCCCAGACAATAGCGGAGAACCTTAGAGACGTCATCTAGTATTGAGTCTGAGGTTTTTGTCGCATGCATACGCGGTGCTTTGCATCACACGTCCTGATGTGCCACTTGAGATATATACTACCTATTTTCTGATCTAACGTCCCTGGTAAATGATTGATTGTTGTAATGCGCTGATTACTATAGTCTGCATCATGATGGGTAGGAGAGTTGCAGTACGTCTGGAAATGAAGGTCGACAGTCAATGCGCACATGCAATCGGACTCCTTTTCACAATACATTCAGCCCGCAGAAAGCCAGCTTCAGAGGATCAACGTCTTGAAAACGATATGCACTGTCCATGTTTGTACAGAAGTATACAATCTACGGCTAGCTGCCAGCCTTGCACCAATGTCCGACGCTTACTGAGTAGATTTCAAGACGGGAGATGGCATGCAAGCTGCATGCATGCCAAGCTAGCTAAGATTATAGAGTGTCGGACTCTAGCTTCCATATGCAGTCGTGGTTGATCGTACGTCATATATACAATCTGTATGTGCGTCGTGTTGGATATTGGGCCCGCGGCCCGAGGTCACGCAGGACGTCTGATGCAGTCTCCTGTCACGTATGATACTTGCACGGCGGCCGCAAAATCAAAGTGGCCATGTCCGTCCAATCTCGTTGGTAGGTTATATCCGATGCGGCGATCGAGTGCCGGAGGTCCGACATGACCCGGCAAATCGTGATTCAAATCTTTTCGATTACTAGGACCTTTAGAACCCTGCTAAGGAACTAATGGAAAGAATGATCTTAGCGGGTAACTCCATTTCATAGCTTTGCTGCTGGCATGGGCCCTGACCAACGCATTCGGACACAACACCATCCAAATATTGACTTGTCAATATTCTCTTCCCACAACCTGCTTGGACAGAACCAAAAATAAAGCTTGTTCCCAAAACGCTAAACGGAAGGCAGGTCGTCGGTCGCTCGGAGACCAGCCTCTGACATGTGATACAATCAGGTTAACTCTGCATTATCAGTCCTTTCCGCCGCTCCCGCTCACTTTTGACAGCTTGCACGGTGTACCAATTCAAGACGGGAGACAGCATTGCTAGCGCTATCCCCGGCTGTCCAGACCGCACTAGCCACCTTAGCAGCGGCTCGAGAGTCCGTTCATTCAAGAGGCCCCCGAACGTCAGCAGGAACCACAGCCCTTCGTGGAACGGCGTCATCTGTATCATCAACCGCACGCCCAGGTTGGGGTGCTTCTCGTAAAAGCGCACGCCGTTGATGCCCCGCTGACGCTCCTGGACAACATACATACGCGAGAAAGTTAGAGACAAGGGGAGGGCGTCAGCCAGTGCCAGAGGTACAAGTCCTTGCTTTTGCATGTGCCGATTTGGATTCAAAGGATTGCGGTCCCTGATCTCTGTCACCAGTCTGACTCCGTGGTCCCGGGTACGCCTCTCTCTACAGAACAAAAATGTGAGAGAAAAAGCAAGTTCTGCTAGGAGCACAGGGGAGTACTGCAGCCGTATTCGTTGGGAGGGTTTCGTGAGAGCGTGCTCAAGAGAGGTGCACCACTGTCTCTGGTGGAGGCACGCGCGCTTGGGATCCACCCCATAGCAACTAGACGTGGGGTTCATATTTAGCATTGAAAGGCAAACTCTGGAGAAAAAAAGAGTCTCTGCTGGGCATTGAAGACCAGACGGCAGTGAAGAAAATGTTTTCTGTATTTCGCAATACACCCACAGGCTCTCCAGAGGGTTGGGCGACCAGAAGTGACGGGCCAGACGGCGAAAGGGGCTGCACATTTCTTGCAAACCGGAAACTAAACAGACAATCCAAAACCGGTTTCATTCCAGCATTCAAGCCCGTGAGGGCCCCACGAGGCACTTGGCGTCATCCCCACTTTCATCCGGCACATCGCCGGCAACCTCTCTGGTGTGAACAGCCTGACGTTGGAGGAAAACGCACAAAGAAAATAGACCGAGTCTTGGTTCTTGCAGCTTAGACGACCGGTTGTTCACCCGGAGCGCAGTCCGAGACGGTGCTTGCCTGATCGAGGAGCTTGGGCAGCTGCTCCAGGCTGAAGGGCGGGTGCCAGTGGTAGCCGACCGCCTCTGGGCACTGTACGATCCTCGCGCCCTGCTTTCTCAGCCGCTCTGCAGGACAAGAAGCGCAGAAACCAGATTCCATTCAATCCTCGAGCAGGTTACGGTGAGTTCTGGCCGTGGTGCGCCTAGGATGTTTTCTTTAATCTATGGGTGCTTCCTGATTGGATTCGGGAAAGGCATTGATGAGCCGATGTCTTCTCTTTTGCGGACCTGACAGAAGGCCAGAGAGGACTCGTCAGCTTTGTGAGCCTGAGCAACATCCTAGGATGGACTCGACACTGGGTGCTTGGAAATGGTAAAACTTTTGGTGTTGTGAGTCTTGCGGAGTCAATTCAAGGACAAATCCACAGACGTACCGCAGACGACAGGCTTTCAGCTCTGAAAAGCTTAGCACACCGGTCTTTTTCAAGGAAGACTGGACGAGTGATCGAGTTGTCTCAAGCAGATGAGCGGCTGTACACCTTCAGTGGACCAGTGACCGAGACTGAGGCTTTGTTGATGAGACGAGGCTTACTAAGACGTGCTGGTCAGTGACGAGGATGTTCGATGATCAAAAACTTCTCTCGCTGCCCTCATAATGAGATCAATTGTGAAAAGGGCTCCATGACAAGCAGCTGGCGTCGGATGGACGTAAGCGTGCTTGAACTTGGCACCACGAGAAGCCTTGCAAGCTAGTTCAAGCCGGCTGCCCTTCGAAGCTCAATAAGAGTGCAGCTCGACGTCGAAAATAATTGGCACTTGTGAGAAGGCGACGTTGAAATCTTTGGCACTTTCCAAAATTGGAACACCTTGAAACAAATCTCGGAGGAAAAGCAGGAAGGGCACGATAGGATCTGCTAATTCGAGAAGGGAACTTCCTTCGTAGACTCAGACGCGAACTGCTCTTCGGTTTCACCTCACACATTTCTCACAGCACCGTTTCCAAAGGAGGACCAGCCAGGGACCACAGTAAAGCATCAGGAAACGCAGGAAACGTATCTGTTGTTGAAAAGAACTGGGAGAATCGTACAGAGAAGCAAGCCAGGTGCCCAGGCCATCCACAACGAATCACTCTTCCAAGAGTGCTTCTAAGACTTGACTCAGTCGATCTCGTATGATATGTCCACCAAAAAACGCAACAAGACGCGACAATCAAAGACTTTCAACACAGCTTTTACTTAGACCTGCAAGTTGTCCAACAAGACCTACTTGCTGGAAGTCTTACGTCTCGCAGAGGAATTAGAACTCGACTTCGGAATCTAGCTCCCAACAGAAGGGAACACATCATCTGGCTTCGTCTAAGCCATGTCAAAACGGCCATGGCAAAATTCCTCAAAAGACACGAGGAAATAAAAATAACCACCGTCGACCCTCACCTCCGAGTTCCAGGTCCTCCCATCCATACTGGCTAAAGTCCGCATCGAAGGGGCCTGATTGATCGCCCAGCAGCTCGGCCGCTTTCTGCAACCTTCGCTTCGAGATTGCCACGTTTCCGGTAGCAAAGAAGGCTGCAGAGTAATCCTGGAGAGAGGACAAATCAGGCCTTACACTGGCTAATCGGAGTCAAAGAACTAACCACTTGGTCTTCTGTTTGGAACTCGACTGGCTTGTGACGGGGTTATCCAAAGCTCAACCCTCGAGCACCAAATACCTCTCAACTCGGGCCAATTGTGATTGGCAAGAAGGTCCCATCTTTCTCGATGGAAGGTTCAGTCTGAACCACCGTCCCGAAGCTGAAGAAACGGTCAATGATTCTTACGAACAGTTAGGATTGGAAACGACTGGATATCCATCTCGTTCTAGACATTCTAAAAAGGGCTGGTGGTTTGCGGGGGTCCTAAGTGAAGAAGTCCAAGATGACGGTATCTGGAGAACCATCAATCTTCAATTCAGACGGAGTAGATTCCAGAAGCGAGCACTTGCATTTGTACGCAGAAACACTTGAACTCGAGCTAGGGACCAAAAGAAAACATTTTCACACAATCATCCCCTCCTGCATCTACAGAGTTGGGTGTCCAAACCAAACCAGATAGCATATTGATCATGATCGTCATCAGTCAGCGAAGAACCTAGTCCTGGAGGCGGAGCTCACCGTCACTTTGAAAGTTTCCGATGATGGATCCTCAAAGTTGCTGGTGTTCACCACTCTGCCGTATGTGAAGGCCCTGTCATCTCCATCAGCTACATAGGCCTGCTGTAAGGCCCTCGCATGGGATGCCAGGAAGGTTGGCGCAACAACCATATCGGAATCTATGAAGACGATGGTATCCCCTCTTGCTTCCCGGACTCCCAGATTTCTGGCTGCCGTGGCTCCAGCATGAGCTTGTTCTAGAAGTTTCAGATGAGGGTACCTGATATGAGCTTCGGTGGCAAGAGTCTCTAGAGTTCCGTCAGTCGAGCCATCGTCGACAACCACAATCTCATAATCAGTTATGCCATTCTCCAGAACGTTAACCTGTGACTCAAGGGCTCCGAGGCACTTGCGCAGGATGGGCAGACGGTTGTAAGTGGGAATCACGACGCTCCAGATCTTGTTGGTTGCTGGCTGACGTTTCACAGGAGCGTTGTGATCATCAACTGAAGGTTTCAGGGAACTTGCACAGCAAAACTTTTCTGAATGGTTTTCAGGAGGACCCCATCTGGCATGCCTCCTAGTTCTCAAACAAAGATGTGCATGGTCGGTCCTAGTGCTGGCTATATTGTTATGATTCTTAACATGATACAATGCTGAATCAGGCTCCCTTGAGCCTTTGAGCTTCCTCTTTCTCTGGGAGGTCAAAATGGTGCAAAGAGATTGATTTTGGTGAGCACTGGAGCTGATGTTTGCTTGTAGATCCCGTGTCACAAAATTCTCAAAATGTCCACAGTGGTGGCAAGAATGTGCCACCATGCCGTCATTCATTGCGGCTAGTGTCCTTCTTGAGCAACTTTGAGACAATTCTCTTGTATTGGGGGACTTGAATGCAGTGAGCACGCTTAGCAGCCCAGAACTGAAGACCACCGCGATGGAATTTGCAACGCCCTTTCTGGCAGGTCCCTCTAAAATCTTCTGCAATGTTACAATGTAGGCACAAAACGTCAAGTCCTCGCCGATCCAACTTTCGCAGCGAGAATCACTGGGTCAATTCGCAGAGGCAAGATTACAATGCGGGCCACCATCACCACCATGGATCATGATGAGAGCTGGACTCGGAGTCGGAGCTCTTCCCCCTGGGAACAGGAACTTTGCAGGAATCCACATTTGACCTCCAACTTTCGACGAGTTGCAAATAGGGAGCGGTTTTGGTTCACCGGTAGTTCCTTTGCTTCGAATCCCAGTTGTCCTCTTCTTTCGAATCGTCGGGTGTGCTTACAGGTGGTCTCAGTTTGATGTGTTCGACGATAAGATGGTTCCTTTCAACCGGGACATGTTCATAAGAACGACGGGGGTTGACGGGGGTCGCAAAACAACCTTAGTGCGAAGTTGCCGTCGAAGGAGGTCCGAGCTTGAAGCAGGAGAAAGTAAAGGATTTCAGATTTCAAATCAGAAGGGTGTCATCGCTGGAGCCTGAGGACCTGAGGTGCAGACTGCAGTTTTCTATCCTCCGAAGGAACTGGTCCCAGTGCAGCAGAAGGGAGACCAGTGCAGCAGAAGGGAGGAGTTCAGTGCTTATCTAGGGAGCCTAAAAGAAGGAGTGAGGCAGGAGCTTCAGCTGACCTCTGCTGAGGTCTTGAATGATCCCACCCTTGCAGACAGATTTGCGTTGACGGGGTTGGCAAGTGCAAATTGGATGTCACTGTCCCCATTTGTGCTTTGAGAGGGGTTGAGGCAGGATGTCGGGGTCGCGGGGCTCTCACGGAGAGGGCCCCACTAGCAGGAAGGCCACCCAGGCAGACGGTATACTCTTGGCAGCACCAAAGCAGCAGGCAGACGCAGGCGACTGGCGTTCCAGAGGGCAGTTGGAGCCAGCCACGCCTTCCACCTCTCCCAGTTACTGGAGTGATGATGATACAGAGCCAGGTAAGGCACCCTGTTCGTCCCTCCGCACTTTGGTCTAATGTGCTGATATGGTAACGATTGGCCTGTAGCATGCTTCTCTCTTGTGTTGCCACGCAGACAGCTTGTCCGGCGAGCATACTTTGGTACTTAAAAGGTGACACATCAGGCTCGCAATTGCAATTTTACCACCAGACATTGAGCAGCGATGTCAGCATGAAATGGGCCTATCTTGCACACAGGGGTGAAGCCGACAGACTTGTACGGCAAATTCACCTGGAAGATTGAGAACTTCACCGAAATTAGCAAGAGGGAGCTGCGGAGCAACGTTTTTGAGGTTGGGAACTTCAAGTGGTAAGGCTTGCATCCGCAATCTAGGGTGGGCCGTTCTTAAGTGTGTCAATTGTGACCTACTGGGAGGGCCTGCATTTGCATTGCCGTTTGTACATCTCGCAATGTGCTGGAGGTATCTAGTCCTTAATCTTTCTGAATTGTTGCAAACACAGCGGTAAAATGCGAGTCTTTGAGCAATTGGTGCTCTCATCCCCAGTGTTTGGCCACGAGCCGCTTATTGTTGGCCCCTCGCTTGCAGGTATATCCTGGTGTACCCTCATGGTTGCGACGTATGCAATCACCTGTCGCTGTTTCTGTGTGTTGCGGATTATGACAAGCTGTTGCCAGGTGGGCCTCGCTAGTTTTGCAATGAGGATACATTTATCCCAACCTTGCCCTGTTATATGAATGAGAGGTAACCCTAGGCCAGCAGGAGGGGGCTTGTGGCAATCTCCTCAGGACGAGCTTTTCAAGCATTCGTAAGCTAGAGATAGAGCAGACGGAAGGAAGCCCTTCTGCCTATCTGCAAGAAGACGACTGAGAGAAGCAGAAGCTGTGAAGCAGCTGAGGGGTTGAGTGAACCGCTGGCGTCTGTGTCACTGCGGTACTAAATCTGCTGATGTAGTGGTCCGATGACTTCTTCTTGCTGCCGTCCTGAAGAGGATCGCGTGGGAGGTTAGCTAGGCGATGTCAGATTGTGGAGGGAACCTTTTCTGCAACCATGGACCGCCGGATCATTAGAAAACGTGGTCATACGCAGGCCAGAACGCGCCCTTCTCTCAAAAGTTGGAGCTTCAGAAGAGGGGTTTGCGAATAGCAGAAGAAGAGGGGTTTGCGAATAGCAGATGAATATGCTATTCTTGAGGATGTTCCAGCAACCATAGTACTCAAAGTCGTTCTCTGGAGACAAACTATGGCTTGAACTCACTTTGGTTTTGGGTTGGTCATTGAGACGATCTTTAGCTTTAAGGTTGAGAGCACTAAGCTTCCGGGGCTCTCAACGAGCAACGTCAAGCAAGTTGCACACCGCAGATGTACAGTCCTCAGCTGGCAAGACAAGCTTTTACGATTCTTGCGAAATTGCGGAAGACCAGTCGGCAATCTTTTCCCTGCCTAGCATTACGCCTATGCCTGGCCAACTCTGCTCCGCACTATGCGGCCTTGACACGAGGGTCTGACGTCAGCATGCCATGCCTCCTGCAGGGTGGAGCCACTTTGCGCAGTTTACCATTGCGGTGGTGAATAAGGATCCAAAGAAGTCGAAGTACTCAGGTACAGCCGGACCCCCCGTTACTCTGCTTTTGAGGAACTCTGAGGCCGGCCGTCCTTAGTAACATGCTGCAAGGACTTTCTACGAATCTCTTAGACACTGCAGTTGTTTTCTGCTTAGTAGGCCCGCATATCTCGGTGCCTGAGCGTCCCTGAAACGGCAAGTCCTGGAGGATTGGTGCTTGATCCTGCGTTGCACATATGGTTTGTTGAGTGAGTCTCCTAGGGATCAATGTCAGACATCTCCTGACAAGCTCCATTCTAAAATGGCCCTCCATGGCAGATGACAGGATTACAACGGGCCTGTTGTTGTGTTCCTTGCTCGAATCCATGTCGGTTTGCTTTGCGCATCTCGCCCAAGCTTAAGTGAGTGATGTCTGCGTCCAGATACGCTTCATCGGTTCTGCAAGAAAGAGCACGACTGGGGATGGAAGAAGTTCATGGAGAGGTCCAAGATTGGGGATGGCTTCACCGTTGCGGACACGCTTGTCATCAAGGCCCAGGTGCAGGTTATCAAGTAAGCGCTCCTGTAAAGGAGAAACTTTGTGTAAACCCAAAATGAAGGAAGATAAAGTTGCCGACTGGTTGTATTGTTGAAGTCAACTGCAGCTATCTCAGTGAATTACACTCATGTCTGTTTGTCAAGAATTAGCATTTGTGGTGGGCGGGCAATCTCTTCCCCTAATCTCGACCTCATGGAAAAGATCACTTTGTAAGCCGATGCTAAGGAGGGACTCGCTGTACATTGTCAAAGAAGCGCAGCCGCAGGTCACAGTCGAGACGACACGCACGCTTTGCTTGCACTTTGAAAACCCCGTTCTTTAGCCCCCCCCATACAATTGGCGTCGCACGCAGTCCATCACGCAGTTCAACTGTCACATGGCACCAGCAAAAATCCGACACCCCAGTGAAGGCAGAGTGGATTTTTGACAATTTTAGAATGTTTTTGGGTCAAGGTTCAGCTGAGCGGAGACAACCTCTTTCAGTGGTCGCATCACCACATCAGGAGGAGGAGAGGGTAGTCCAACTTGCCGCAGTGCTTATTTTACCAATCAATTTACCTTCTGGCATCCCAGAATCATCCTCCTAGGAAGTGTTTTGGAGAAATGCTTCTTGGAATTTCCTTCAGTTTTTCTCCTGTTGAGCAACCATCAGAGGGGCAAAGCATCATCCAGGGCAGCCAGTTGGTAGTTGTCGCAGTTGTGGCGTGTTTCGGAAGCGTTTTGCAATGCAAAAAGCGGTTCTCTCAGATCTAGCTTCGTGTTGCCTTCAGGGAGGCGGTGGGACGCCCGTTCCGGTGCCTCGACAGCCAGTACCGGCGGGAGCTGGTGCGGGTGTACCTGACAAACGTGGAGGGGATTTGCAGACGGTTTGTGGAGGAGAAGCGCGAGAAGCTGAGCAAGCTGGTCTCGGACGAAGTCCGGTTCGCCAGGCAAGTATCGGCACACCACCTGTCTCAGCTGTTTTGACTGAGAAATGAACCATGAATGTGGTGTCTCGTTCTGGTCAAACCAATTCGTCAGGCAAGCTTGCACAATCTTTGGGTCATCTTGATGAGCAAATGAACAGAATCCGGATCTGTGACCCCCTGGCAGCATTCAATCAAGTGGCTGTCCAAGCGAGTTAGTGATACTCTCCTGTCTGGCTCCCTTCGGATCTTACAGAAAGCTCATCTGTATGGCCAAGGTTGACTGCTCTAAGTGATGATTGTGTCCTTTCCTATGCATCTACTATTCACGAATGCCAACAACGCCACCTCTTTCAAGGGGGCAGGGGTTTCCAACCAATGCTTGTTTTGTCTGTGTGCTCATTGCTATTTGCTTATTGATTGGTTTACCAGGTGGCGTTCTTCTTGCTTTCTTTTCTGATTCTTGGTTCCGCATCCGTTGCTGATGCCGTTCCGAGTTGGTCAAGCGCTTCTTCAGAGACGACTCTTGTAACCGTGTGATTTGCCTCATCCAAAGAACTCTGGAAAATTTTCATCTGCACCTGCTTTCCGACCCGGAACTTTCGTTGACCTGGAAAGGCCCTGGCTTGCAGCTTCCGCGCGTTCTGGGCGGGGATCAAGGAGTCGCAGCGGAAGGGCCTCTCGTGCGAGAAGACGGACACGATCCTCAAGTCGGTTGTCAAGAAGTTCTTCAACGAGAAGGAGGTCACAAGCACGCTCGTCATGGACGCGCTTTTCAGCGGCACCAAGTCGCTCGAGCGTGGCTACAAGGTGCGTGCATTGAGTCCATTTTGACCTGGTTATAAAGCATCTCGCAAATTGACTTTCGAGATGATCGGTTGCCAAACATCCAGGAACGATTGATTCGACTCGTTTGTTTTGCTTCCGTCACTTTTACCATCCGCTTTTGCTAGCGGCCTGTTCACTTTCGCTCATTCACACGGTGCGCAATTCTGAGTTGGCTCTGTCGATCTTTACTACCATGAAAATAAATTCCTGGCTGTCAATGGTAACTTCGTGTCTTGCTTTCCTGCGTGCTATGTCCTTCTGCAGTTGCATTCTTGCCGTTATTGACTTACCATTTGATTGCTTTTCATGACTTCTTGGCCGTTGCTTCCCAGGTGCGCGCTGGCCAGGAGGAGTGGGGCACGCCCACCGTGTGGCTCGACAAGGAGTACTTCGTGCTCTCCGCCGATGTGCTCACAGTGCTCGACCGCGCCGTGCACGAGCCGATTCCGGCCTACAAGGACGACAAGGGGTCTGGCACGCCGCACCGCGTCAAGGTGAGAACCAACGACGAGGTAAAGGACGAGGTGTAAGTGAGTTGCGGTCGACCGGACTGGCCTACACTGTTCTTTTCCTCCGGTTCTACTTTTGTTGTCCCTTTCCTTCCCTTTCAGCATGGAGCCTGTGCTTGGAGCTTCATGAGCCATCGTTGGCATTTGATTTTGACTCTTCCCCCAATGCTGCAGGAGAGCGGGCCAGACGAGCTGCGGTGCAATAGCATGACGGCTCCGATTGTCTTATTGCTCAGAGTCGTCGCATCTTACCCCCAGAGACGTAAAGCCTTGTCCACCTCGCAGAATGTTAAACCACCTCTGCCCCTTCCTTTGCAGGAGAGCGGGCTCGACGAGCTGGGCCGCGACAGCGTGGAGCGCGACGAGCGACGGCTGCAGGAGCTCGGGCGGCGCACGGTGGAAATGTTCGTGCTCTCGCACCTGTTCAGCAACCGCGTCGAGGTGGCGTACCGCGAGGCGGTCGCGCTCAAGCGCCAGGAGGAGCTGATCCGGGAGGAGGAGGAAGCGGAGAAGCAGGCGGCGGAGCGGGTCGAGCGGGAGACGGCGGACAAGGAGAAGAAGCAGTCCAAGAAGCAGAAGGTGGGGGCCGGTCGTGCCTTTGACCTTTTGAGGCTAAAGGAGCGTTGGTCGTTTGCGCTGGTCGATATGCGGGAGGAGAGCTGTTAGGCCTCGTTCAGTCCTCTGGGCAGCCCCGAGGCAAATAAGTTACATGGGCAGCGCAAAGTTGAGTATGAGCAAATCGCAGGCAGTTTGGTGTCTGCACCACGACCTATCACGCTTCTGGGGCTGTCGTTCGTTTTCCCTTGACCTTGCATCATTTTTGTGGTTAAAGGCTACTGGGGGGCGAATGTCGCGTCCTTGCGATGTCAATCAGGCTGATCAGGGAGCTCGGTCGTCACTCCATTGAGCGTCTCATTCTGAGTGCGTCTTCCGGCCATCAAAATCGGATTCGACGATTTGAGTAAAGCTGAGCTTGACGTATTGGTTGTCGATTCGTTGCAGGCGAAGCAGCGCAAGAAGGACCGCCAACAGAAGGAGGAGGACGAGCGGCGTGCGAAAGTGGAGCTCGAGCAGCGCACCAAGAAGGAGAAGGAAAACGAGCGCAAGGCCGCCCGGGCGCCCGCGCCCCCAGTTCCGGAACCCGAGGACGAGGACACTGAGTCGGAAGAGACGAGCCAGGAGGACGCAGACGAAGAACTAGATGAGGGAGAGATGTCCGACGAAGAGGAGGCAGGGCCTCTGGGCGAGGAGCCAGAGACGCTCGTCGACGACGAAGACGAGGAAGGGGTTGGCGAAGCCGACGAGGACGAAGGGCCGGGGCCGGCGACCGTGGAAGACGCAGAGGAGGAGGAGGACGAGTGGCAGGAGGCGGAGCCCGCATTCCGAGCGGTAACGGTTGAGGCGTCCGCGGTAACGGGTGGGAGGAGCCGTCGGCGGAGGAACAAGAAGAAGAAGGGGGTGGAGAGCAACGAGGTGGTGGGGGGCGCTGGGCCGCTTCCGATTCCGACGATGGAGGCGAAGCTAGTGGACGAGGTCTCGTCGACGGGCTCCGGGGAGTCTGCGATTGGGAAGGGGGTGCTGAGTGGAGGAGGGGAGTTGCACGATATGGAGAAGCAGGTTGAAGAGCTGGACAAGAGGTGGGTCCGTAAAGCAACTTGCCTTGGAATCACATTGTGGACACCAGAAGGCTTGTGCGAATTCTGTCCACGTCAGTCGACTAACGGGGTTTGGGACTCCCTATCCCCCTCGCTCCGTGCTCCCAAGCTGCTCCCAACTCTGGATGATTGATTACAACCAACTGGACTTGGACAGTGTGCGTGTTGCTTGTCATTTGTCCGTGCTGCCTTAGTGCAAGTCGCAACCTCGTGCTTGAAAGGAGTTGACTGCCTCTAACCCACATGTGTTCTGTTCTTAGATTTCAAAAACCGAGGCGAGAGCTGTCTTTATCCTCACCCCGAATTCCACTTGTTGCCCCTCCTCTTTGCCATTCTTCCTTGTACCTGGATCATCGATACTCCGATCGCTGAAAAGCACTAGCCTTGCAAAAAGCCCGGCGCTCGCAGAAACGCCAGTGCTCCTTACTTGCTTTTCATCATCGTTTCGACTCCTTCCCCAGGCCTGCCGGGGGCGCTGCCACCCCCCCCGACATGGACGGGCCCGAGTTGGAGGAGCGCGTGGCTTCGGCGGGCGCTGCCGGTGCGCCCTCTAGCAGCGGGACAGAGGAGTACGACAGCCACGAGGCTGAGGCCATCATCGCGTCGCTCAGGGAGCGGGTCTCGTGGCTGGAGGACAGGTTGAAGGAAAAGGTGCGCTTGAAGTTGTTGAATCCATTGCTCTGTAAGAAGGAGGAATCATAACCAATGTACACCCTTTGCGCCCCTCACTCTGGTCCAGGAAGGCGGGGCACGTTCGACCTGTGTATTGCAATCTGGTCCGTTTGAACGAAGTGTCCGAATCACGCAGGCCCCCTTTCGATTCTTCTGCATCCTCAGTCTGCTAACTATGAAGCTCGTCAAAAACTCGTCAGATACACACTCCCGCTTTGCAAGTCTCAAGTCACGCTTTAAAAGCAGTTCGATCCTAACTACGAAGTCATACAGTGCTTCCCGTGATCTTCTGGTCCAGGCTGGCAAGCTTTGAGACTAGAAAGCCGACAACCTAAATCAAATTCATCACTGTCATGAAGACCCTGCGCAATCCTTCCCGAAGTCCCTGTCTATTCCACCCGATCCGGGCCGGTGACTTCGGTATTTCCTACATGGTCATTCCTGGACTAGTTACCCTGCACTGTTAGCCTAATAATAGCCTAATATTAATATAGCCTAAGAATATTAGTACTATTAGTATAATAATACTAACACCACTGTATCCATCTTCTGCAGGAGGACGAGGTGGTCGTCCTTCAGGAGCAGCTCCGCCAGCAGGCCCTCCCCAACGGCCTCCCGTCGGCAGCCCCGCTCTCCCGCCCATCCTCCGCACTGTCTCGGACTTCATCCACCGCAGCTTCTGCGGGCCCTGCAAACGCGGCAGTCGCCCAGAAAGCCCCCTCGCATGCACTGTCCACGACACCGACAGGGCCTGGGGTCCGAGGAGTTGTTACCCCCCCGCAGCAGGCCGGAGTCGCTTCCAGGGGGGCAAATGCATACCCGATTCGCGCTCAGGGGGGTCGTCCCGGGACTCCCGGCAGTGCACGGGAGGAGCCCCCCGCCGCGGCGAGCGCGGCGGCGGCCGCCGCAGCTGCAGCGCTTTCGCGGCCCACGAGCGCTCCTGGGAACGGGCCGTTGCTGCGCCACATCAGTGGACCCGTCCCGGGCGTCGCAACCCCCTCGGGGGATCCCCCCCAGCTGGCCCGCTCGCTCAGTAGCGCTGCCCCGGGGGGCACGGCCAGGGTGGTGGACAAGTCCCCCCCGGAGCAGCCGTCTGCACCCGTGGCCCCGTCATACCGCAACGCAGCCGCGGGCAAGATCCGGGGGGCCACGCCGGCCCCGGCGGCGCCGATCGCCAGCAGCGCGCCGCCGCCGAGCAGCCTGGCAGCGTTCCCGCCAATCGGGGGGCCTCCGCAGATCGTCACACAGCAGGGGGGGTCGAGCAGGGGCAGTTCCTCACAGCCGTCGCCACCGGTGACCCCCTCGTCCCAGCAGGAGAGCCCGTCGTCCTCGCCAGCCACCCCCCGGAAGAGCGCCCCGGGGCCGGAGCAGGCTGCCGCCAAGGAGCAGCCGTCGCCCGGGGGAGGCAAGCGGGGCGGTGTTTACGCGCCTCCGATGCACGCTATGAGCCCGGAGAGGGCCCCGAGCGGGGGCAACGAGAGCGGGGGAAAGGCCGAGGCCGCGCAGCCGGAGGGGAAGGGCATCAAGTTTGGATCCGTTACCGCGGACGTGCTTCCGCCGAGGTCTCCCCGTGCGGAGGTGCCGGCTGCTGCTCCGGGGGGGCAGGATCAGCAGGCGCAGCACCAGGGGGTGCAGCGTGCCCCGCAGCAGGGGGGGGTCATTCAGCGTGCCCCGCAGCAGGGGGTGGGGATGACCCCCCCGCATGCGGCGCGGACTGCCGCAGGGGGGGGCCAGCCGCACATGGACAGCCCGGGGCTCTCCGAAGACTTCCCGCACTTGTCGCTCATCAACGATCTGCTCGACGACGATCTGCTTGGCATGGGGGGGTTGGTCGCCAATGGTAACGCGGGGCAGAATCAGCAGGGGGGGTACAACGCCGTGCACTCCCGCATCCCCCCCCAGATCCTGGCTCGAAAGCTCCACCCTGGGGCATCGCCCTTCTCCCCTGCAAGCGCTTCAAACCGGACGGAGGCGGAGAGGGGGGGTAGCGGTGGCAGCGGGTCGGGCCCCCCCCAGGCGAACGGGGTGTCGCACCACCAGCAGAAGCCACAGCAGCCGGCCCCCCAGCAGGGCCCCCCGCAGCATCACTATCCCCAGCACCCGGGGAATAACAACGCGGGGTCTGGCGGGGGCGGCCACAAGAACGGCCCTTCGGAGTATGCATCGGCCGGGGGGATGCAGAGGGCGCAGCAGCTGCGTCACACGCGCTCGCTGCCGCCGGGGGTGGCGGACGGCCTGCTTAGTAACGGGCACATGGGGCACCCCCCCATGTACTGGGTTCCGAACTCGGGGGCGTACCCGCCTTCCGGGATGCATGGCGTGAATGTAAATGGGCCCATGCTGGATAAGAACGGGATGCAGGCGGGCGTGCCGCCCGGATATCAGATGAGCCACGCGAACTACGGCCAGTTTGCCCCTGCACAGCAGCCCCTTCCGCCGCAGCACCAGTAGGGGTGCGAGAAGAATGAGGGGGGGGTGGAAGCACAACGAACAGCATGATGCATCAGGAACCAGATTGTTGTGACTAGTCAGCATCGCAGTCTGGTTTCTGGATGCAGGTGTTTGCAACAGAACGTCTTGGTACAGTTCAAGGGGCTAGAGCAGATTAGTTGGACGCCCTTGTGGAAAGATTGGTAGCCTTTGGGGATGGGCGGCATGCTGCAACGAGCAGTTTGTATGTATTTGTACTGCAGACCTTGCTTTGGAGTTTCTGTTTGTGCGCTGCAAAATATGCGAATCGTGGGGGTTCGTCATGCATGCGTTCATCGCTTGCTTAGTCTGTTTGCGGTTGATCCATGTTTGTTTCAAGATTTTGCGGGCCCTCTTCTCGAATCCGGCTGTGTGCACATGTGCCGTTCTCTAATCTGCTTCGATCTGGTAGTCACTTCCAGCTGCCTTATGCCCATGCAAGCTGACTCTGCATGGTGTACGCATCTGTCCGGTTACTATCATAACTGTCGATACCATTTCGATGCAATTGTACACTGCAGATTTGGCATTTCGACCAATCACATGTACTCAATCTGTCAACAATACTATATACGCGGCGGCATCCGAAGTGCACTGATCGATCTATGATGCACCAACACAAGCTACCTACGGTGGGTAGCGGCCGACTCGATACCGATCATCTGGGTCAGTGTTAACTTAGAAGTCACCAGGCGGCCAGCGGCCGCCGACTAGGTGTGTATACGCAGCTTCACGTATCAATCCTGGCATAAATCATATCCGATCATGTGCACGTGCCGCTAGTGTACGCAATGATATGTCCATGCAGCCTGCGCTCATCTGAAGTGGGATCCCATGATTCGAATCATGTCCGACCGGTCGCACATGTGCCGCCATGTAACACCGTCTGGTCGGAGTATAGATCATGATATCCGTATTCAAATCCAGTACATAAAAAATGTACAGCCTGTATATTTACCGTATCTAGACTTCGATCGCCAGCATTGAAGAATCTTTGACAGAATCTGTAACAAGTTGCATGGAGGTCAATGATGGAGAATACCTGGCGGTCAACTTGAATCACAGCGCTATAGCATGCACTGCCATGTACGTGGTTTCACAAGCACACCATGGAAGTTATGATTGAGATTCAAGCATAAGTCAAGTATGTTTCCTTGATCGGCCATTACATCATGTCACAACCTTCGGCTCGGACGTCTTTAGTACCCGAATCAATATGCAGGCAATCTCTCATACGAGGCATAGTCTTTGCATTCGAGCCGACACCGATGGCACTGCATTTGTCACACGGCCTCACAGCAACCCACGTGCTGCCGGATTTACCAAATGCTTGATTGTGCCACTACGGCCACTACAGAAAAGCGTGTATTGGAGGACCGGAAGCTAGGGATTGCACCGACAATTTGAGACCACATGCAGTTGAACACAAGGTGGACAAAAGCAGGTGACGCAGGGATTTGTATCCGGCTGACATTTGCTTGAGATATGTTTGACTCGTGGCAAGGCGCAAGCGAAGCATTGCTTGTGTTGAGTGAGTTTTGACGAGGATCATGTACAGAACAAGGAATGGGAACCGCTTAAGAAAACCTGGCACTACCGCAAAATAGACGAAGGTTTGGGCACCATGCCCATGCGGGCCTCCATCACATAGTGGGGGTCCACTGCCGCGTTTTGCGACTCCCGCTCGGAAGGCACTGCATACAGAAATAGGAAAATCTCAGGAGATAGGGCCTGCAGCGCACTCATTTTAATCCAATTCAGCTGGGGATCCATGTGAAGCGGTGCAATCAGCGGGGCACACTTTTGAAACCGGTTGCTCGTGCTTGCACAGCCTATGCAAACGTCGAAAGCCCACCCTTCAAACGATACTAAACCACTTCCTGAAAGTGACGGAAGGAACGGTCTCTTCCTTCCCAAAAAGAACCAGGGCCGTCAAGTTGCTCTAACTACGAGAACTACTTATGATCAGCAATCAATCAGCAGCATATTGAGAGGCTTCGATGTAAAACAAAGATGAGGGAAGGAGACTTACGATTGAGATAGTCCTCGAAGCCGAAGTTGTCCAGATCCCCCGTCATGGAGTCTAGGCTCACGCGCGAATCTGGCATGCCCGGTAACCGATGAGGCCTGCACATACGATGACACATCGTAGATCGTCAGTCCACAATTTGGTGCCTCAATAAGCACCAACTCTGCATTGATCAGATGGCGCATGGGCGTGCACAATATGAACATGGTTTTGCAGGCCGGTCTAAGTTGCAAAGGACTCCTACTTGCAAACGAAAGCGAGGCCTCTTTGACGTCGTCCTTGCAAGCTTGGATCCGTTGAATCTTGCGCCAACTTGAGAACTGGACTGAGCGGAAGAAGCACAACCGTCTTCGTTACCTAAGCGGCTTCAGCAAGACCAAATCGCGCGTGACTTCCCTCTTGATTTAAGAAGACAACAATCTCACCTGGACAGGTATTGCCGCTCAATCTCCATGCGCATCGGCAGGGCGGCGCCATACGCGTTTGTCAGGAGCGTCTGCTTCAGCGTCGATTGCTGCTTGGGAAACTGCAAAATAATCCAAGCGAATCTCTTTTCTTCGCGCAATGACGCTCGTTTTGATAGCTCTCTATCTCGAACGTTTCGTAGAACGGATCAGATGGTGGCTGAGGTCCGACGTCGGACAATCCAGTAAACGAACGCCGTTGTAGCCGAAAAAATTCTGAAACAATCTCGCACGAAATCCAGCAGGAGGCTTTCAAAGACGCAGGGCTACAACCTTTGATTTTGAAAGACAGTAGTATTCGATTGTAAAATTGAGGAACATGTACCCTAGATACTGATTTTGACAGCATACAAATCCAAGCTAAAAGCTTCATAACTCAAACATGTACCCCCGAGCATCTCCTGCGCCAGAGTGGGCCCTACATTGTTTCCTGATTGGTTTCTATCTCTGTGAATCGCTGCAACCAAGCTCTTCAAGTCATCGAATGATATACACTGTGAACAACAGATGCTCTAAGCTTTTTACTCAGGACTCAAAACACGCAGCTGAACGATAAAGAGAGCCTGCAAGGAGCAAACCGCAGATGTTGCATCTGTCCATCAACAACCTGTCCTGAGGCCTTCTCATTTGAATGTATTCCGAAAGATCCGACCGCGTAAAACTTCCGCACCCTCTTGGTTTCCTAGCCTACTTCACTGAGCACTCTTCAGCATCTTCTCAACATGCATACAATAGATCTGGCCATGCTAGCAATCACCAGTCGCCCGCTTCCACCAGGATCAAGAATCCTCAGGCATAGTGGACTCGAGCATGCCAACCCGGCAATTGAGAGTCCTGAAACAGGAACAAACAAGCTAATCCTCTCTTTCTACAGACTCAATGCTTCTCAACTTGGTTCGACAAGAGCAAGAGGCACAGGCGGGGTCGCTCACATTCTTTGTCATTGTTTCCACCGGATGCGCGGGCAAAGCATCCTGCTTGAATGTAGGAAGCCCAAAGCGCAGAGCATCGTGCGGCTCAGCCGCGTGCGGGAGCTGATGTGAGTCCTCCTGCAACGGATAGTTGGACTATGATTTTCCACCTACTAACGTCTCTCTTTCAGCAGTTCGTGAATTATCATGCCCACAGGTCCGCTGTGTGCATCTTAGGATGTGTTTGTAAGGAAACTGTCCTTGGTTGAGGGGCATCGCACCAGGTGACCTGCTGTTGAAATCTGTACACACCAGGTGACCTGCAATTGGGGCTCGGTACATTGATACTCTTTGAAGGTGGCCAAACTTGAGCCAGTCCGTCGAACAGACTTGACTGGCTGCAAGTAAAGGGAAGCAATATTAAACCTTGAGCACCTGAGGGGTGAGGCCACCGACCAATAGCTGGTTGGTCAAGGTCTTTCTTGTGCGGTGGCGAAACGCTCATCTGCACGTGGAGATTTGTCCCGACGCATAGGAACAATCCCGTGACGCCCGCAGATTTTGTTCTGATCCTGTTGTGAGGATGATGCACAATAACCAACACCAGAGGTAGCTTTCTATTTGTGTTACGCGGGCGGCATGGCGATTGTTTCTCCGTATAGCAGCAAAAATAACCATGCTGCTCGAAGTCAACATAAATACTAGCTGTTGATTGCTTCTGCATCAATGAGGCAGACTATAAGACTCAAGCTGTTGTTACAGATTGTGCTGTAGCCTACAAAGCGTGAACACTTCCAAGGAGGTTTGAAAGTGGCCAAACAGTCCCGGAAAAACCCTAGCAATCAATAACTTGAGTACGAGGAAATTCACAAGCTTATCAATCTTATCAACCTTATCGAACTTATCAATCTTGTCAATCAAACCCACTCCATCAACCGGCTGGCGGCGAGGTCCAGATCGAAATTATGAAAACTTCCTGAAACTCTAAATGAATAAAAGCTCTGAAAAAGTCTCCAGGCACTCCTAGCATGCTTTGACGAGCTTTCATTGCCTGCACATCGTGCACAACCAGTGCCTCTCTGAGAAGCCATGTTTGCTGCAGCCAAGCAAACGGAAAAGAGTACTCACCATGACAAGATGCAAAAGTTGCAGCTCTCTCTGTGTCAATCGTAGCAGATGGACAACTCGATGCTATAGAAGAGCGCCCTTTGAGTTGCTTCCTGAGCCTCAGACTCAGTTCCTGACTCCTGAGTGCCTCCCTTGTCGGCTCCCTCACGAAGAGCTGCAACTTCAAACTAGAACGAAAACGTCTTTACCAAAATTCACCGTGTGAAGCAATACGAACAATGCCAAAAGTTTCAAAAAGTTATGATTATCGTCGAATCACAATTGACCTACGGTAGATACTTACTTAAGTAATACAACTTGCAAGTTGCGACTTTGATGCCGACCGGTTCCTCGACAGCATGTACGGTTCTCAGCCGACCCCTTCCGGAAATCTCGTCGCAATCTACTTCATTGAAGTTCAGCACCTGCGAGAGGTGAGCTCGGCCGTCGATCCGGCTTCAGAACTTTGTGGCAGGCCAATCAACGATGAGATTTTGATCACATTGATTCTGAGTCTTTCTGACTGGGTTTCGTTCCCGCAATTATTGGAGCATAGGCATACCAGACTACGGGTAGTAGGGTACCCGGTACTATCTGGCCTCTGGTAGCAGGTAGACCGTAGATTCGTAGAAGCGGTAGGTACATACTACGGTACCTACTAGGTAACAGCTTTTGGCTGGTACCTGATGATTACTAGCTGTGTACTTCCTTCGTAGTGGTGCCAAGCACCCGGCCGGCTGAATTCACCGGCCCACGTCGCCGCCCAACAACCCAAGGTTTTCACTGTTCAGCCTTTCTCCACCAGCGGCACATGTCTGTTCCGGGCACAAATACGTTGGGCTTGGCCCCCGCGAATTTGACACTGCATACCGTATTCATGTTGTGACCAGTACGTATTGAGTCTTGACCGTGCGCAGTGCACACAACAGCCGGCCCTCGGACATGCCGAAGAAGACGGAAGGCAAATCCATGCCTTGGCGGCACACGTGAGAGGCGAGCTGAGCTGACGATGGAACCTTCGGCAAACTAGGGAGCTGGTATCGCAGGGAGGGCGCCCATGGTCCATGGCCTACGCGTAAAGCATCATGGTCATCATGCATCTTAGCTAACCTGTCAGAGAAGACACTGGTGCATTGAAAGGGTAGCTGAATGCGGTGGGTGGAGCCAGTTGGAGAAAAGGGGAGCTCGCGCAGCTGTCTTTGTTCACCGCTTTTGAAAGTAGATACAAAGGGAGGGCTTCGAAGATTTGAAGCAAGTGTCCAGTTGAGGAGGAGCTTGTCTTTGCTCAATGAGACGTGCTGAAAGCTTCTAGTCGCTCAATGAAAGTAACGGCGTTGATGAAACGAGAGGAGGGTAAAAGCGAATGGAGTGACATTAGGAAGGACTCAGCAAGCTCAGTCACCGAGAGGTGACTTAGCAACACCGAGACTACGAAGTTGACTTGATACGCCACTCGTCGCTGTTACAGCCTGCTGTTGAGCGGTTGAGTATGAACGGCATGTCTGGGTCCCTAGGTCAGGGGGCCTTCCACGCATCATACGATGTCAGGCCTCCTGGCAAGAAGCAGCTTGGGGTAGGTTACCCTTCATGCCTCTAGATGTTCAGATTTTTCAAGCTTGTTCAGCTGGCATGCTTGTCGCCCTTGGTTCACCTTTCTGCCTGTCGGCCGATAGTTGTGAAAGATGCTGGCCGTCAGCAGCGCCACTTTAGCCGGTGTTTGCTTTATCAGCTCCTCGGAATGTTTTCAGAAATATAGGGGTCCTTGCAGTGAGTATAAAATGCGAAAGTAGAATCCGTACAGGGGCACTCCGCTTGACCTGGTCTACTCAGCTGAAGGCATTTGATCTGCTTTGCTCTCTCTTTGTCACTGGAGCAAGGGTCACTCTTTTAGATACTCCAAAACAGCAAAGAATTTTCGCAAGGGGCCTCTTGAGCTGCTACCACTGCTTCGAGCGTCAGTCTGATTACCTCAGAGCACCGAGACCTGCAGCTTTTGCACACCCTTTTCAAATTGTACAGTGCTCCAGGGGCTAATTTCACTCAAGTAGAAGTGTCTCCCGAGTCCGCCACCCGTTCTTTTGTTCCACGTTGTAAACTCTACGCTCGCCCTATGCAGATTCTCAAGGCTGGGAACCTTTACATTTCCGGAAGAGGTACGCACCGCTTTTCTTTCTCAGTGCACCCACCTGCCGTTCCAGCAAACAGTGGTGCTTGAATTTCTTTTGGCCGGGCTGGACACAATAGAAAGGGGCAGAATTGAGACGTGCGCTTTGCACGCAATATATTATCAGTTGATGGTTTGGTAGCTGGTCAATATCGTTGTGGGGCTGCTTCTGTGAGTTGGAGCCATGCTGAAGTACAAGCAGGTGGGTTAGCACAGCAGTGCGAGTGCGAAAGGCGAACGGCGAAAGGCGCATCATATGCCCGGGGCTTGAGAGGGGGTAATTTACTAACGAGCGCGATTCAGATGTGCTAGACTGATGGGGGCGGGCAGCTTCCAAGGAATTGATTATGTTGGCTAGGATGACCTCATGACTCATGAACAGAACCCTAACTCTGGAGCCTGGAAAAGGAGGCCGCGTCTGTAGACCCACTTTTTTGCTGGCATGTTGAAAATAGCACCAGTTGGCGATGTCATGATGGGTCAAGCACGTATTGTGTCGTGCCAATGAAACGGGACAGTCAAAGCAGGGGTGGGCAAGGACTTTGGCCCCCCTTTGGGGCTTGCTGAAGGGGCTGTCATGTCCTTGAGAACTGCAATTGGGGGACTCGAGGCTCCTCGGTCTCGGCGACGCCCCGGTCCGAGACCAAGTCATTTGTGTGAAGGGTGTGTATTGACAGAAGGCTACGGAGGGAAGAAGCAAGAGTGTTTGCTGTTCAGACACATTTCAGTACCGTTGTACAGTACGATCCGTGTCTATGTTGAGGAGCTTGATCTCATAAGTTTGAGACCGGGCGGGTGGTTCGTCTCTTCCTGCAGGCATGGGGTGGAAGTCATGGAAGAAGCGGTGGTTCATTCTTACCAAGACGCCGACGCGCACGGCGCTCGTCTACTTCAGGGGGGAGCCGGTGAGTGGCTTCGTTCGTGTCTCATGTGGATCTGGAGTTTGGTTCTGCTCGCAGTTCTGTAGTAACCATGTGACCTCTGCGCCGAAAGAGAAGAAAAGAAGGTTGTCCGTATGTTTGCCTTTTGTACTTGTTATGCCGCGGTTTAGGGTGCCCCAACAAGCGCCCAAGTTGTGTTATAACGACTTATGCTAGCAATTTAAGAATGAGACAACCATGGGAGACGGCTCTGGCAAAGAGGGAGCAGCGGGGTATGAGAAATGACATTTACCACATTCAGCACTTTCAATGAAGGCTGTTCAGCTGCCTCATGTTGTTCATTCAAGGCTGATCTCTTCCATAGCACTTTCGAAAGGGGATGATTCCATCAGTTGATCCTGCTTTCGGAAAGCACGTTACACAAACCTGAGCTAGATCAAACTGGAGAATGGTAGACTTGGCGCATGAAGAAAACAAAGTTCAAGGCCCCAAGTCCCTCTGCGAGCCTAACAATCCTGTTTTGGCGCTGTGTAGAACGGGCCAATCAATCCGTCAGACGCTTTGGACGGCATCAATCTGGTGAACACGGGAAGGTGCGCACACAACCTTTGGGCTTGGCAAGTCTACGGAGAGAATCGTGTGGGTCGGGGCGTCCTGATGGTCTGCTCTGTTGCATACTAGCAAATTGCTGGAGAAGACCTTTGTGTTGAGTTTCTTTCTATGTGCTCATGCCATGCGTACTTTTGAGCCTTCTAGCAAACCTGTTGTGCTTGCTGTCATTGATGAACTCTGTTTCAAAGCTCCGTGAGAATGAGCACAACCGCGTCAAGTCGGAGGCAAGCACGGGAAATGGTCGTAGCAGCATCAGCCTGTTCTGCAGGGGAGGTGGCTCCCCTGCTAGAAAGTTGGGGAAAACTTTCGGGTGCACCCTCCATCTGTAGACATCCCGCCACATGACTGAGACTCAGTAAAAGGAGGCTGGGGGTTGGGAGAATGGGCATCATAGCCGCTTTGCAACACACGACGATCAAGAGGCCTCCAGGGAAGGGAGATTGTGAAGAAATTGAGAAGCGAAGAGAGTCTGAAGGTGCGCTTGATCGTCTTCAGGGTGCTGGCGAAGCTGGACAAGAAGATGATCATCCTCATGTTCCCGGACAACCGCAGCTACACCTTCAAGGTGAGCGGCCCCTCGCACAGCCCCGAGACCCCACGGTTTGTGCTCCAGGGCCTTCCAAAGTCAGGGCTGCATGACAACCAAGCAGTTTCCTCAATCGCTGCCGCTTTTGCCAAGATTCATACACAGCACACCTCTCTTGGCTTGGTCGGGCCTGCCTTCTTCAGCTTGCAATACGAGCTGCACCATCGTTAGGACAGTCAGAAGAGAAGAGAGGAGCCAGCGGAAGGCGCGAAGCAGTCTGCGGGCTTAGCGACCTGAACTAAAGCTTTGTTAGCAAAAGTTGGGGGTCTTTCCTGGGCCGGCCGGTTCTGAGCACCGGAGATTCGTTGGTTGTGAGCGCACGTAGTTTGATAGAAGCCCCGTGTCTTCTTGTGCCTGGGGGTGGCGGAAATCATTGTCACGACTGGCAAGAGCTTCAGGGCATAAGTCTCGATTATATGTCGAGTGAGGTGTAAGTTGAGTTAGATCAGTACCCCGGGCGCTAACAAACTAAAAACCTAAACCCAAAGTTAACATGCTCCGCATCCGTACCCACCCTAAATCTCCAAACCAACCCCACCCGTCCCCCGGGCATGACCTAACTCAACATAGCCGTAACTCAACATGAAATCGAGACTACTCTTCAAGGCTGCTGATGTCATTGTGCTAGGGGGTCATGGTGAATCCGCCATTTAGAAATCTACTTTCCCGGAGTTGAATGCAGCGAGACAGGTGTTAGTGCCCGGCAGGAATCTTGAGGAAAAGAGGAGAGTTGGGGCTGAATTCGTGAAAGTTTCTGATTGAGCACCACCTTGAAGCAATAGTTGTGGAGAATATGAGAGTGAGGATGTATCCTACGACCAGACCCTGCAAAATTCTCTTCTCAAATACTTGAGGGATGATGCAAAGTGTTCCACCAATTTACAGAAAACTTAGTAATTGGAATGTTTAATTGTGAATGCGGGAGTCACAGGGCCGATGCAGTCCCAAAGCCCTCCGGCTTATGGGGGAATCAAAGCTCTAAAAATTTCTAATTTCCAACTTTCGTAGGCCGAGTCCCTCGACGAGCTCGATGGGTGGCGTCAGATGCTCGAGAAAGCGCTGGTCGACGCGCCCAACCCGGAGCCCGAGGGCGAGCCCGAGAGTTCATACAAGAGCGATACAATGGACAGCAGCCGGGACTTCAGCGGGGAGTATAAGTGTAGGGTCTCCGAATTTGAAATGTGCTCTTATTTGTATTTCAAGCGATCTTAGCTCGTTTTTGGCTTCATCAGTATCATTTCTGGGACCTTTCTTCAGTAGGTTCGGTGCTTATGGTTTCTCCGAAGCTGCCTGAACAGGATTGTTGATGAAGCCAAATGAGTCGTTCCTGCCCATACTTATGCGTCAACACCCTGAGGTTTTTACTGCACTACAGTACACTGCTCTGAGAACGAGCAAAACGGAGATGCCTATACTTGAAGGGGCCCGCACCTTTAGAGTATCTAGTTCAAGAGAGTTGTACGACGATGAGGTGACCGCATGCAACGGGTACAATGAGACCCGACAATCAGGGCGGGTTTGGGGGCGAGCGGGTAGATCTTGGGGTTTTACTTCGTAGCGAAGACTAAAATTACCTTGGCTACCATCATTCTTGAACGCTTCCTTTTGACTGACCCGCGCCCGGGCTTTCTGCAGCCCCCCCTCAGAAGAAACGCCCGCAAAAGTCGCTCGTCATTGGACGGCCCATCCTGCTCGCCCTGGAGGACATCGACGGGAGCCCGTCGTTTCTGGAGAAGGCGCTCCAGTTCATCGAGACCACCGGCGTGAACGTGGAAGGCATCCTGCGGCACTCGGCGGACGTGGAACTCGTGGAGAAGCGCGTGCAAGCGTATGAGCAAGGTACGCACAAGGCCTGCTTTCGTTGTTTGTGGAGTGCTGAGAGTCTTGAGATGTTGGATCCCTAGCGTGCTGAGAGTCAGGGCTTGGATTTGTAGGGTGCTCAGAGCCGCAGTCTCGAATCAAACCGTCCATCTTAGAAAGCCGACTCAAACCTTTGTCGATACCAGGTTCCTCTTACCCAACCTCCTCGTCTTGATTCAAGACCTTTTCGCCCAGCGTCCATTGCAACACTTTGCTCTTCGCTCCATCTCATAGCGCAATCCCGGGTGCCTGCGAAGCACCGGAATCTTGCCCGGGCCATTCACACCGATCGTGCCCCCCTGGCTGCCGCAGGTGCGAACGAGTTCCGGCCTGACGAGGACGCCCACGTAATCGGGGACTGCATAAAGCACGTGCTGCGGGAGCTGCCGTCGTCGCCCGTGCCAGACCTCTGCTGCGCCGCGCTCATCCGGGCATATCGTAAGGGATCCCCTTGAGGTTTCAAGGATGTCGGTCTCTTTCAGAAAGGTGGAAGGGGCGTTTTGGAACTGGCAAACACGTCTGGTCTTTGAGGTTTTGGAACAGGCTGGACCGCCAGTAGGTTGTCCACAGTTTGCAAAGCTGCGTAAATGGCATCATGGTAGCCTCAGCATGGTCAACCCGTCCACAATCTGAGCGACCAGACACTTAAGCTGTCGGTTTCGCAGTCGCCGAGCTCCACAGATATCAGTGCGCTTTGATTTTTTCGGGTGTTTCTTGCACGTTATCGAGAACGCCTACCTGAGGATGGTTTTCCTTCACGAAATCTCTCCTCGATGAGGAGCTCCTGAAATGTTCGGTTGGGGCCTGCAGGGAAGCCTAATCGGAACGTCCAAATAGAGGAGATGCGCATTGCGGTGGCCGACAGTTTCCCCGAGCCCAATAGGCGACTATTGCAGCGGTAAGAGGACTGAAAACCGACTCATTGAAAATTGTCGAGGAGATTTGCTTTGATTTGCATTCTACAAAATGTTCAAAAGAATTGTATGGAGAATGATTATCATAAGTAGTGGCCATACTTTCTTTGGTCATGTTAGGAATAATTGACAGGTAGAGCGTTACAAATCCCAACCGTTTTGGAAAGCGAAAGTTGGCTTTAATGGAAGCACGGCTGTTGGCAGTTCTCGCCTGAGCATCGCCCAAGGTCAACTTGCTGCCTTATGGCGAAAGCTGCAATTGAATGCTGCTTATTCCTTGACCCCGACCTCCAATCGCTGATGACGCCAGGTACTTGATTGCTCGTAGTTGCCTCCCACGGCCCAGTTGGCTTCATATTCACCAATAATGAACATTGCTCTGCTAAACAACGAAGTCAAGCTTGAAAACGAACATATGGTCTGTGCCAACTTAACCAATCCTCCCCAAACTGCAGGGTCCTGCGCATGATGCTCACGGTTGCGTCAAACTCCTCCGTCAACCTCATGAACGCCGACGCTGTCGCGCGGTGCATGGCGCCTCTCCTGCTGCGGCCCATTTTCTCGGGCGACGTGCCGATTTTCGTGGACGACGGGGGCGCGGGGCCGACGTCCGAGGAGGAGCACGCGATGCTGCAGGCGATGAATGCGGCGAACGTGGGCGGTGCGCTCATCCGGGCGATGATGAAGGAGTTTGACAATCTCTTCGTGGTGAGGGGATTAGAAAGTTAGAGCTCTCAAAGTGTGGAGTTTGGATGTGACTGGCGGGTTTGGAAACGTGGAAGGGTTGAGAGGAGCGTCACGATCAGAATCAATGAGGACGTTTGCGGGGCTTGATGTGGGTTCTCAGGAGGTGCGCGGGTCGAACTGCGTATCTGCGTTTCAATAAATCCCGAAGCGGGGTGCGTTTGAGATCTCGATGGTTGACTACCTCCGGACGTCCCCTTTTCGAAGCAAAAATTTCGTATTCCTCAGCCTCGAAACTCAAAGTCCACATGTTAAGACTTAGCATCTCAAAGCCGGAAACGCTGAACTCTCGTTTCCAGGAGGACGAGCATCTTACGAGCGCGACCATCTCGCGCTCCTTCTCCGATGACATGTACCGGGACACGAGCCGCGTGTCATACCAGACGAGCATCCCCTCCCACCTCAGCCGCGACAGCGACGCCTCCTCGTCCGGCATCGCCCTCGACGGAGTCAACGGCGCCCATGTGCTGACGTCACTCGACGAGCCAACCGTCCGGCACGACCTCAGCGGCACGACCCTGGCGCGGGAGGGCGAGGGCGACCATTCGGACGCCCAGAGAGGCTATTCGGACGGCCGGAAAGGCTATGCGGACGCGCCGAGGGGCTATTCGGACGCGCCGAGGGTCTATCCGGAGGCGCCGAGGGGCTATTCGGACGCCCGGAACGAGCCGGACGTGCGGGAGCTGACGGAGGACGAGGAGCTGGCGGCGATCGAACGGCTGACGCAGCAGCGCGACGTGCTGGAGGTGGCGGTGTGGAAGAAGAAGGAGGAGAACGCGGGGCTCAAGGAGGCGCTGCGCCTGCGCAAGCAGAGCTTGCAAGACCGGCGGTACGATCTGGAGCAAGAGGTGAGGGGCGCCGCTTACGGAGTGTGATGTTTTTGGGTGTCTAGAGCTGGAAAACTGGTGCCTTGTGGAGTGGGTCCCGAGCTTTTGGTTGGAGTGGTTCTCTTCCGAATGTATGCCGACCTCGAATGCAAACACGGGACTGAGCAACGGATTCCAGAGCAGTGAGAGCATTTTACTTGTCCTTGATCATGTTGTACGCCAATATTCAGAAAGAGAGGCGGCACGAACCTTTGCGGACTTTTCGTGTTCATCGTCTGGTTTGTAGAGTTTGGCCTGGGCTCTTGTAACGATCTTAACGATCCCC
This sequence comes from Klebsormidium nitens, assembly GCA_000708835.1. Taxonomy (NCBI): domain Eukaryota; kingdom Viridiplantae; phylum Streptophyta; class Klebsormidiophyceae; order Klebsormidiales; family Klebsormidiaceae; genus Klebsormidium; species Klebsormidium nitens. Next base: position 74,466 of record DF237200.1, on the reverse strand, counting down.
AGCCCTTCCACATTCCGCTCAGGAGGCTCACAAGGCAGCTTTCCCTTTTATAACCAGGTACGTCGGCTGAACGGCGCGCTGGTGCACGAGGCGGACCAGAACGCGCTGATGGAGATTGCGATGGGCGCCGCGAGCGCAATGCTGGAGCACTCCAAAGACCTGGACCCCGAGGCGCAGATGCAGCTGCAGGAGATTGTGGCGCTCGAAAAGGACGTCACACGACTGCGGACGCAGGTCAGCAGACTATAGTTTAGCTGTAGTTCGGATTTTGAGATCAGTTTGGTCGGTTTGATTTTAGGTTCTCCTTGTCTTTACTCCGTTTTCTCGCCCCCTCAGCTGCTATATCACGTGGTCCGAGTTTTGGCTTGCCTTTGGTTTCCGACTTCTGTGATCGTGGTTGCTCGTTCTCTTTGTTGCTTGCTTGCTTGCTTTCTTGTCTGCCTATCTGGTTTCGCTTGCATCTTTCCAGCAAATTGATTCTTCTCTGTTCAATAGTTGCTCGTGTTTGCTTTCTGAATCACCTGGGCTGCTTGGCGACGAGTGGCACTCAGGGAAGAGGCTGACGTGACCATTGCTTGCCACGTGTCAGATCGACGACCTACAGATTGACATGCTCAACAGGCGGAAAGCGTCCGGGCTCGATGACATGGACAAGCGGCTGCAGCGGATATGCGACCTTAACGCTCTATCGTGAGTCGATTCACTTCTCTCTTGAAAGTCTTGTGCATCTCTATGAGAGCAAGTTTGCAGGACGATGTGCTTCATCAAAGTCGCCCTTCGCAAAACTGCCTGACCCGAATCTCAATCGTTTAGTCCCTAGCCCGCTTTGCGCAATCCCGTGAGGAGACGAGCGGTCTCGTGATCAGCCTCTCGTGTCTGTGGTGCCTCTCTGTCAGTCTAGTCTCTTCATGTCTTTTTCCCTTAGAGAAGCTTGCGTTGCTTAGTGCTTATCTCTAGTCGTTGATTACCATCTCCGCAGATCGCAACTAGAGGCGGAGCTGAGCACGGTGCTGAGGAAGTACGCAGAGGAGAAGGAGAAGAACAACGAGGTACGCCCGTTTGTCTTTAACCCCGAAATCCTTTCGAAGGCGTCCTCGCCAATATCTGCTGCGTGAGCGAAGAAGTAACGGAGTCCGATCACGGTGCACGGCTTCAATAAAAGTTCGACACTTTTGGTTTTCACTGCATATGTCAACCCTGAGAATCGCCTAAACCCTTGGCTCCTCTCTTTTCCCGGACTCCCATTGGACCAGTTTGCAGTTCTCCATGTGCAACCCATCTTCTTGTCTGTGTGTCCCAAGACTGTCCTAGCCAATCCCGCCCCCCGTAGCCCTTTCTTGTTCTCCGAAACCGGAACAGCGCACTACTTCCTCCTGCCCGATTTCCCTTGACGATCAAGTCAAGTGCTCGCATACAAGTGTGACAATCGAGGTAGCTCTAACGAGAGCCGAGGACTGTCTCTCGGAAAGCGGCTATCCCTTGCGCTAATCCTTCTCTTTCCCCCCACCTCAGATGCTGGCGCAGATTGCGGCTGTCGACATCGCCTCCCGCGAGAGCCAGTACTTCAAGCAGCAGGTCGCGCTTGCAGAAGCCCAGGAGAAGCTGCGCCTCGAAATGAGCCGCGCCCAAATTCTGCAACAAAGCGGGGGGCTGCAACAGGCTGCGGGGCTGCAACAATTTGGAGTGCTGCAACAAATGGGGGGGTCCAAAGAGCAGTCACCGGCGAGGGGGGGGCTCGCGGGGGGGTCCGCTCCCGCCACGCCGAAAGGCCCCCTGATGCGCTTGCCCCCCGTGCCGTTAACGGGGGGCGGAAAGCGGAGCTTTGGGGCGGTGAATCTGCACAGGTAAGGGATCATTGCACTGATGCCTTGGATGTTCTGGTATGGGTTTGGAATCGACGCTTGTGCTTCTGAAGCTTCGATAATCAGACAGGTTCCACGCTGGTTTTTCGCGGGTTTGGCGCCAATGCCACCGGTTAGTTGGAAGAACCGATTGCGGCGGCGGGATTTGATCAAAAGTCTCTATCATACAAGACAAGAGCATCTGGAGAGCAGCTACGTTGCACAAAAGAAAAGAAGTAATACATCCGCATCCGCTTTCCGGTGTTCACTTTTTTGATGTGCCCCTTGCAGGCTCGGTTCCGATGGCGCGGACTACTTGAAGAACCAACTAGAGGCGGCGGGGATTGTCACGGCGGCCGACGATGACGAGCGCGACAGCCCGAGCAGCGAGGACCGGCGGTCGAACCTGAGCAACGGGGATTCCGGTTCCGTTTCCACCTCGTCCGCCAGCATTCCGCTGGTCTCGACCTCTCGAGGGCTCGGTTCGCTGGATTCGCAGGTAAGAGCCACAGATTGTCAAAAAGGATTAGAAAGACCATGCAACCAACGGATGACTGAAACGACACAGGAGGGCGTGAAATTGTGAACGGAACGGAATGGATAACAGTCTTTACTTATGTTCCTTGTGCTCCCGATGTTTTCTCCAAACCATGGATCGAGTCTCCAGTTCTGATACTCTGGCTACCCTACAGACCTGGTAGGCTTGGGTTCTTGCCAACTTAGTGTGGCCTTTCCTTCAGCCAGGCGTTGACCCTCGCTCCTGCGTCGGGAACCGGTTACGGTGTAACTCGATGCGATTAGCGAAGTTACAAGCGATGATGCAGAGCTTAGTACATGATTATGATGCTCTCCGGTGAAGGGGAAGGAAGCTACGCATCCAGATTTGATCCGGTGTCATCCGGTGCGCCCTTCTAGCGGCTGGGTTCCGGTCGAGAGTCCTTTAAGCCAGGCGGGTCAGAAACAAAATATTTTGGGGTTGCAGGTGGCGTACTCGCAGGAGCGGCGCATGCAGCTGATGCGACAGCTGCAGGAGCTGTCGAGCCCGACGGGCGGGGGTGGGCGGCGCGCCCACTCTGGTTACGCAAGCTACCGTGAGGCGGTGCCGTATGCCGTGAGCCCGTAATGGGCTCGCTGTGGTAGGTTGGGTGGGATTTGCGAGTTTGTAGAAATAGTGTCAAAGGGGTCTGAGTATGGGAACGGCAGCATAAGCAAAGGGCTTAGGATGGAGCTGACCTGTGGGCGGGTTTGTATTTGATGATGTCACAAAGTCGTCTGCATATGGGGTGCTGGGAATGCCTGCCGGTGTGTCTGGCAGGCTGCTTCGGCTGAAAGAAGTGCAGTGGGACGCGCTTTGGGGGATCGCGTCAGGTCACCCATGTTGAGCTGCGCTCGCTGCAAGCGATGTGCATCATGCGTTTGGCTGGGTGGATACGATCAGCCTGTTATAAAGTAAGATTGCTGCCGTTTACCTGTTGCATGAGAGAACAGAAGACTTCGTATTGACAATATCAGAGGAAAATTAGTTCCAAAGGTAGTAGTATGTTGCTAGCTTAGGGCGACTTACACGTCAATTGTAGTATGTAGGAAGTCGAATATAGGAAGGCTCCAAAGCAGCGGCTGCCCGCATGCATGCTTGAGTAGTAGGATGGCATACCCTGTGTCTATATATTGGCTAAATTCTTACATGGTTGGAATTTCAGCCTCAGTGATCGTCGAGAGTGCCTAGCATTTGCAACTTAGGTCTGGGAATGAGTTTGGGGGCCACCGCATAGGGCGTCACTTAGTCCACATTTGCTGGCCAAGTCTGCACAAGAGATTCATGAGTCGGTTCCAATGATCACGGACAAATCAATCTGCTCGTTTCAAGAGTAATGAAGTTTAAGATCAAAGAAGCTCGAAGCACATATCTCATTGGTATAGCAAAAAACTTGCCAAGTTGCCATTGGTCAGGACATCTACCCAATCAACTGGTGATGCATGCCGGCCCCCGGCATCACCAAGACATGGTTGTTGCCTTAATCAACGTACTCCTTTTGTAACTACCAGGGGCCGGCCCGCGAACGCCAATGATGCAATCATGCATGTGCCAGCGCACATGATCTGTTGGCAATTGCATACTTCAGTAATGAGCCGGGCAAATACCATATGCAACGTACGTACAGCCGCCCTGATCGAGCTCACGCGCACTCGACGGTCCAAACGACGCACTGTACAAGTGTGGCATCCGTATGGACGGCTTAGTAATCAACAGGACGGCCATACGATAGATTTCATTCGGGCTGAGTGATGTCCACGTAACTGATGGGAGTTCATGATGGAAACCATTTTGAAGTGGTTTTTAGGGCTGCAACGATTCTGCTAAGCTGAAGTCCTCGTCAGTGCTGCAGGCAGAAAGGGCGGCTGTAGAGCCCCTTAATAACCACCGTACGTTCTTGCAACTATGGGATTCTTCGATCATGCAATCCATAGTCGTATCGCTCGAATATTCTGGGGAAGCTGCATCCATTTCCAGTCACCCGAGCAAATAACAGCTGCTGACTCGTTTCCGTGATCACAGGCTGACGTTTTCCAAGCTCTTCTGCACCGTTTCGGCCAGCTCCTTCTTCACCTCGCGGAACGTCCTTGGTCCGACAGTCGCGGCCGCTCTCTTGCTCTCTCTGTCGAACCTGTCCGCGCTTCGAGAACCGGGCGCGACAAAACCCGGATCGGCTGCCTTCTTCCGCGCCTCGCACTCGAACTTGTGGCCCTTGTTCCAGCTCTCCTTCTGACACTCTGCGTAGGGAATCGCCCACACTCAGACTCCACAGACCCTCAATTTTTGCTCTCACAGGGTATCATTAGTGAGTATCTTTACAGATGAATGAAGAGCAGGCAAGCAACTCCACTGAAATACAGCACGAGAGCAGCTCGATGTATCGGACAAATTGCAGCCAGACTGCTATTCAAGCGGCGCAGGTCGGCTTAAACAGGGCGTCGCAGGACCTGTCCTATTGACGTGGCGACTGTAATCCGTGCCTCTCTGCGCTTGTGTCGCCAACAGACCTAAGTGCGGTGATAGTCCCTGAGCTCGATATTCTGCACGTGCATGACCGGTGCTGACGTTACGGGCCGCTCCGGTCATACACCCTCTTTCAGCGGGTGTGTTCGAGGACTCGGTCGAACCCTGCGTTAGCAACGTCTCTCCTCACCTTTGGAGCAGTACTTGACGTCCTGGCAGTTGGCGCACTTCATGAGCGGGCTCACCTTCTGACGGCACTGTTGCATCAAGCAGCAGAAATGATGGCGTAAGCATTCTTCCGCAGGGACTTCAAGAACAAGGTCTGTGCCGCGTGACAGATAGGAGGCGCAAAGTGCGCTGAAAAGCTCGTCATAGCTAGAGCTTGCAGAAGCGCATGGCATTGGCGTCATTCCATTATCAGACGTATGCTTAATCTTGCAAACAATCGAACTCTGCCTTTCCTTGACGCTACCCCGCAGGTCCCACGCCAGGGAGTCAAATAAGTCCGCATCGCTGGGATGCGCGAAGTCCACTTGTAAAGCGGGCAACCAAGGGATCTGGGATCGAAGTTAGGATCTGCTGGCTAGTTCGAAACTGCATTCATCTGTACAATATACCAAGTACTCAAATCCACGTAGCCAAAACGGCACTCCATTTCAATGGGACTTACATTCCAGCAGTTCTCCGACAGGAAGCTCGACTCCTCGATGAAGGTGTAGAAAACTCTGCCGTCTCTTGCAGGATCTGTAGACTCCAGCTCTTTTGAAGTCCTTGGGATTGGGAACATGAGCCGCCTGACCGATCCGTCCCACCGACCAAGTCCAATCGTGCCACCTAGAAGGGGGTACGGCTCGAGAGATACCAGACCCTGGTCGTTGCGCAAGTGAGTGACCTGGAATTGTGGAGAGAAGCCTCTGCTTTAGTATTGATCCCTTTCTCTGTGCTTCTTGATGTTCTTTCGAGATCAGAGGAGAAAATGAAGGTCGCGACAAGGATATATAGACTCATCTAAATCCGTACAAACACAATTGAGATCTTGATCCAAAGCGCTATTTAATTTTACTTCTACCAGCATTGATACCTTTCTTTGAAAGCATAGGAAGGAAAAGAGGGGATGCAGGCTTTGCAAACGAAGAGCAGCTTTTATCATTTTGGGAAGCAAGCGAGTACTAGACGCTTCAAGGCTAGATCCCCTTGTTCGTAATCTTCAGGGACAGCTTGCATGTCCAACAAGAGATTCCATTCTGTTAATGCATGTACTCTGAGGTTGATCGACTTGCAATCCTACAAGGATACTGCACCATTCTGATTCAGTTAACGAACCTCAGGACGCGTGGAAAAATTCCTTGAGTAAAGAGCTTACCCTGAAAGGCCTTGAAGAAACAAGCTGTCCACGAGACTTGAGAACCTCTGCGTTGTCCTGCACCTGAATAGCGAGCCACCACACGCTCTCCATGCTCTCGCAGTTTCCAACGAAGAACTCGCACTTCTTCATCGGGATGACGACCAAACTGGTAGCAGAGCACCGGAGCTCTTCTGCGCAGCTCTCAATGACTCGCGGGAGGATCAGTCTGGAAAGAGCGTGATTGTCCTGGAACGTTCCCCAGACGAAGAGAGGCCTCTCCTCCCGATCAGCTGAGCGCATGCAGCAGACCTCAAAGGGGTTCTGCTTCTGTCTTCTGAAAAAGGCTCTCATGCGTGCATTCTTTCCCATCGTTGCATGGTTGATCTTGAAGGGGTCTGGTGTAGCACGCTCTGTGTTCCGCATGGCCACCTCGAAGGCTTCTGGCTCCGACATGTTCCACCATTCGAGCACTTCGTCGCTTATGTAGTAGTCAGATTCGGTCTGCGCAATCACCACAGCTTTCACTAGCTCGCCACTCTGGCTGCCAAACTGCTGAGCTATCATTCTAGCTTGGCGACCATTACCCACGGAAAAGTCTGCGGCGCCTCGGTTCTTCTCAAAGTCCCTGACAAAGCTGCTGGTCTTCACTGCAATGAAGAGGTCATTCAAAGGTGGAGCTCTTGGAAAGTCGCTGTGGACTGCAACGATGTTCCGGAGGACCCTTTTCAACTCTGCCAGGCACGTGGTTTCAGTTGCTGAAGGCCCGCATCCGCATCCCTGATAAAACGTATCCAGATTGACATTCACCGGTGCCCTGCAGCCAGGGAATGAAATCGCCAGCAGGTTAGGATTCTCCTCAACTTGTCCCTCTATCTTCCCTTTAAGCTCAGTCAGGACAGAGAGGAAGAGTCTTTTAAAGCGAGGGAATTCGAGTCCTCCAGAGTTTCCTCTTTTTGTCGCCATGATTCGAGTGCCTGGAGTGCGCTTCTTCATAATCAAAAGGCTTCTGCTCTCCTTTAGCCTAAGCTTTCACGTGGAAAACATGATCGAGAATTGCAGAGCTACCTACAAGGTCACGCCTCCCCGCAAGGGTTGAAGTTCTCCTTGAAATTGCGGAGTCGCCATGCTCACCTCCCCAGGCTTGCCTTCGCGATCTGGTTGCATGGAATGAAAAGTCAAGAAGGGCAACAGAAGGCCTCCTCCTTGCGCAACTTACTCTGAAAGACTGAAGCAGCTCAGAAGTCTATCTCTTCAGGCGGCACCGACTCGAAGTTCAGATGCCAAGTAATTTCTGAGAGTTGGAACATCGATAATATCATGCACTATCAAAGCTGTTCTTAAGTGTACCGTGAATCTCGAATGCACTCTTAAACTGTACCAACAGTAGCCTTCTGCAAGTTAAAAATGATTCAAAATCTCGTTGACGTTAATCACTGCATCCTGAGTGTAGGCTAGCTGTGCTTGAAAGTTCCGCCACGCATTAGCTTGCCATGGGGACGCGCACGCGCGCGCTCAGCTCATGCATGGAGCTGCCCGCTACGAAGCCGCAGCTCACAAATGGAAATGATGCTTGACTGAAGTACAACCAGATGACCGGACGTGTCGATCGTGTATTACTGCATGGTGCCCCGGAGAATTGGAGCAATTTGTGAGCTTGCGCCAGTAAATGTATAAGCAAGGCATGTAGCCGGCGCCAAACAAGATGCTGCTCTCAATCAAAATGACAATACACGAACGCATATAGTTTTGCGCTGCCTGGCATCAAATCCACTTCAAATATTTCCATGTATGAGAAGCCGTTGAGGTCGCACATGGATGCTCGTGCATTTCAAAGCTTAATTGAAATGTTGGGAATGCCAAGGCTAGTGCATCGACTCGAATGAAAGGAACCGACCGACGATAGGTTTTGCAGGCTGTACAAATAGATCAAGTTAGTTCAAGACTGAATAGTCTCGTGCGGGCCGCGCTAAATTGTTCCTGCCACCAATCCATACAAAGACCGTATATCCTATTACAAAAACATACTGTTCTCTCGCCCCAAAATAGCAATAGAAACTGACTTCCGTATGGCCGGGCCGGCAGAGTCATTCGGACGACTCTCTCCGCCACTATCCGACTCCTACCTAGACAAAATTGACTCTTCATCTTTGTGCCGTTCTAGATACGACAAATGAACTGACTCCCAGCATCATCAGAAGTTACAAAACTAGCCGGGACGCTAAGTACCAGAGGTGGACCGAGAGCCCGCTGAGGGCGACCAGGTTGGCGATGGACGACAGGCCGTGCAGGACCCCGAAGCGCTTGTTGAGCTCCGCGAGGTCCGGGCTCGCTTTCGTGGTCTCCGGAGCGCCGCCCTTCGCCGGGTGCTCTTCCCCGACCGCATCGCGCTGCTCGAACTTAGACCGGGCCTCCATCACCTGCAGAGGAAACAGGCAAGTTCCTGATAATGCACGTACAATCTGACTTCATCTGTCATATAAGAAACATGCAAAGTTATTCAAGAGGATACCAGTGGTGACGTATTCCTGAGGCAAACGTTGCAAAATGTTCGCCCGCAGAAGCAGAGATCGAAGGGCCCAGACAAGATACTCCAACGGCAAACCGTAAGAAACCTGGGAGTTCTGTTTGCTTCTGTCCCCTGGCCGCCGTCGCCAACGTCGCCACGCGTTTTCGCATAATCTGACAGCTGACAAAGTGCCCGGGAAAAGCGGCAGTGTGAATGCCCACCTGGGTCGTCAGGGGCTCCAGGTAGAGCAGGTTGGTGAGCGAGGCCGCGAGCGTGGTCCCGAGCACCAGGATCTGCAGGCGCTCCTCGGGGGAGGAGCCCCAGAACGGGTGGATGGCCGCGAAGGTGATGAGGGCGATAGACGAGGACAGGCCCATGACCTGCGGGGATGACGAGACATAGGGGTGAGCGCAGAAGCAGCAGAATTTCACCCACCGTGATTAACGGAAACTTGGACTTTGTATGTAGGCATGATTCTAAGCAGTGACCGAAAACAAAGGGCGTCCCCGCGATGTCATCGCCAATCCACTGCGAGCCGCTTCGGGCCTTCAGAGAACGTGCTGGTGTCGGCTGCTCGGCGAACATGGAGCATAGTGGCGGGTGGCGGGCAGAACGTCAAGCGACACGGGGTTCACGGGGCGCTCTTTAGACCAGTTTCAATGTCTGCCTTATAAACGGTTGCTTCTTAATTTGTGTGCAAGTGCAAAAGCAGCGTGAGGAGGAGGCTCAGGCGTAGTCGATGACCCCCTGGAGTTGTGCACTAAGACGCTGATGCAAAGCAAAAGAGCCTAAACGCCGAAATAAGACAGGGGTAGAAAAAGCAGGTGAGTTGTTCTGGAATACAGACGCAACTTCGTCTGTCCTAAGTGAAAGTCCTCACCTGGAAGTAGGCCGGGAACAGCTTGCTCTGGATGAACCCGAACTGGCGGCGCGGTAGCGCGTTGAACATTACCACCCCCGCCACGAACGTGACCCAGAAGCCGGTACCCACCGCCACCGAGAAGGCCAGCAGGTGCAGAACGCGCGCCGCGGTGACTGCCGCCGACTGCGCCTGGTGGGCGACCGCGAGAGATGTGGACAGGGCCTGGTGGGTCGCCTCGTGGGCCTGGTGGGTGGCGTACGCGGCGTAGGCGTTCAGGCGGTCCATGAGTTGCTGCAGAGGATGGGGCGGAAAGAGTAAGCTAGTGAGTAAATTCAGACCCTTTGACATATACCAAGCCTGAGCGAAACTCTTCTCGAAAAAAGTAAGCAAGAGAGCCACATCCTGCCGACATGAAGCATGCAGATTCATTGCGATGCCACTGAGCCCCTTCTCGGATTTTGATTGGAAGCCGTGAGTTCGAGGTCCCGGCGGCGTGCTTTCCTCTGTCGGCAACTTTGAAGATGCGCCAATCATATAGAACAGCTCTTTCGCAGCAAAGCGTCCGACTCCATCTTCGAAATCATCTTAGCTATCCACCGAAACGACAAACCATAGTTGGACACCTAACAAAAGCTTCAGAAGGAGTCCGGCTGCCGTACCTGGGGTGTCTCGATCTCGTGGTACTTGTCCATCAGCACCTCGCGCGCCATCCGCATGCGCACCTCCAGCACCTCGATCGCCTTCTTCCGCCCGCCGTTCACTCCCGCCGCCACGCTCTTCACGCCCTCCTCCGCGCGACGCACGCCCTGCTGCGCGGCGCGGCCCAGACCCTGCAAGCCCTCCGCCGCGCGCTGGCCCGCGCCGCGCGCGCGGCCGCTCACGTCGCGCTCCACGTCGCCCGCCTTGCGCTTCCAGAACTGCCACCAACGGCGCGGAGCCTCGGCGACCTCTTCTCCGGTCTCCTTCGCCGACTCGTAGTACTGGCGTCCCTTGCTGCCGACCGACCGGAACGAGTCCCCGGCAGAATCCGCGTAGTCACTTGCGCGGTCCTTGATCCGCTCCCCGGTCGCGCTCATCCGGGCGCTCGCGTCTCTGCTCAGGCGGTTCCCGCTGCGCCCGCTTTGCTCGGCGTACTGCTCCCCGGTTCTCCAGACCTCCTCCAAGCGTTCCTCGACTTCCCGGGTCAGCTCCTCCAGCTTGTGGCGCGCTTCAGCGGGGTAATCCTCCGTGGCCCTCCAGATGCCCGACACGTGTTGGCCCGCTTTGCGCGTCAGCTCCTCCCCCGTGCGCTTTGCGCCGCCCGCATACTCCTCTCCCTTGCGCTTGGCTTCGCCCGCGACTTCCTGCCCCTTGCGCTTGGCTTTACCCGCGTATTCCTCGCCCTTGCGAACCGCTCCACCAAGATATTCCTTCCCCTTGCGCTTCGCTTCGCCCGCATACTCTTCTCCTTTGCGTTTCGCACCAGTCGCGTATTCCTCTCCGGTCCTCTGCGCGGAGCTCAGGCTCTCCTCCGCCTTCTCAGCTAGCCGTTCGCCCTTTCCCTTGGCAGCGCCCAAATACTCTTCCCCGGTCTCTTTGGCCTCTCCGGCCTTGCCCCGCGCCCCCATCACCAGCTGCTCGGCCTTGTGCTTCACCGCTTCCGCAAACTCGTGGGCTTTCCGCTCAGCTTCACCCAGGATACCGGTCGCCTTTCCGCCGGCTTCCTTCCCCTTGCGCTTGACGCCCTCCGCATATTCCTCTGCACCCTCGCCCATTTGCTGCGCTTTGGTTACCGCCTCCCTCCCTTTCTCCTTTGCCGCGCCGGCATACTTCTCGACCGGCTCCTCGATTTCCTCCACGATCTCGCCAGCTGCGTTTCTGACTTGCTTCACCTTTCCTTTCACAGCGCCCGTGACGTCTTCCGCCCTGTTCCGCACCGTCCCAGCGATCTCCCCAGCCTTCTGCTGCGCTTGCGCGGCCGGTTCCGCCACCTTCTCGCGGGCGGATTCCGCCCACTCCACCGCGGAATCCTTCACCTTGGAGGCAGTGTCGGCCATCTGCTCGCTGGCCTGGGAAGCGACTTCACGGGCCTTGCTGACGTAGCCGGGGATCTGCTCGCTAGCCTGGGAAGCGGCTTCGCGGGCCTTGCTGACGTACTCGGGGGTGCGCTCGGCGGCTTGTCCGAGGCGGTCTTTGGCAGCCCACCAGTACAGCCAGCCCTGGAAAGGACGCAAAAAGAGGCAATGAGATGTCGAGGCGTTAAGTAAGAAAGAGTGCAAAAACAGACATCTAGGTGACCTTCTCATTCTCGATTCACGCCTGCCTTTATCCCACAGTCATAAGTGAACTTCATAGAGTGAGCTGTTGATCTGCCCAATCAAGAGCTTGTAAATGTACGCTACTGCTTGTGACCGGTGGGAACATGGACTTTCGTGAATAGAGGTTTGAGAGGAGCGATTCGAATTTGTTTCCAGTGAATGCCGCACAAGCTCTACCGCAATCAGTAAATCAGCGAACCACCTACCCAGCCTAATAATTCAAGATTGCTTTCCACACAACCTATACCGTGCATTCTCACCGTTCCATAGCGCTTCGCCTCCTCCTCCGCGCGCGCCTTCTTCCCCCACAGGGCCCACCTCCACCACTTGCCGGAGTCCCGCTCCTTGACATCACCTGTGACGTAGTCCTTGGTGTCCATCGCATAGTCGGTGACGTCACCGGCCGTCTGCCGCGCCTGCTGGTAGTACTCGGCGCTCTTCTCCTTTGCCTGGGCGTAGTACTGGGGGGCATGCTCCGCGAGATCAGCGGCCTTGTCCTTCGCGGACCACCAGAGGCGCCAGCCCTGCAGACGAAGCATGGAAAGTCGGCCTACGTAAGACACTCAAAACACGGTCAACCTGAGGCTCGCTCTTTGCAACCCAGCAAAGCACCTGCAATGGACGCGGGTCCTGTTTCCAGGTAGAAGATCGTCGTCGCTCTCGTTAACTGCTGTTTGTTAGGGAAGGACAATTCACAAGAGGCGCATGATTTTCGCTAGGCCATGCCGTTCGTTGCAGGAAGGAAAATGTACGTCTTTGTGTAGCGAGCCAGTTGATGAGCTGGAGGATTGAGCTGGAGGATTGCGAGGGCTTCGATTAAATTGGGCGCTAACAACCAAGTACACTGGCAGACAGGTCCCAGTAAGTAGTCACTCGACCCATGTATCTGCCGAATTCCGGGAAGATATAATGCCTGCTGCATTGCAGATAATCTCAGAAAAGTCTTGACTTTCAGCAAGTCTTACGGTTGAGCGTCAATCAGTAAAGATAGACGGAAGATGGGGGTACGGATATGTCACTTTTGAAAGACATTACATGATCTCTGAAGAAAAACTATGTACAAAACCTCAGCAGAGAAGACACGGAGACCTTACCAGATTTCACAGACATCAAAGGGTACAGTAAGCCCGTAAAACCTCCTTCCCTTCAACTACTCGATGGGGTGCTTAAGTACTCTTCCCGAAACCTTCACAGTGCAAGCTGCGGATTGCACACTACAATACTGCAGTAAGCCCTCCGTAGACAACAGTCTTTTGGAGATGAAGAAGAGACGCACCATTCCGAAGTCCTCCTCACGCGGCTTCTGTCCCCAAGCTGCCCACCGCCACCACTTGCCGGCGTCTCGCTTCTTGACATCACCCGTGACGTAGTCCTTGGTCTCTTTGACGTAGTCGCTGACGTCACCGGCCGTCTCGCGAGCCTGCTGGTAGGTCTCGGCGCCCTTCTCCTTCGCCTGGGCGTAGTACTCGGGGGCGTGCTCCGCGAACTCGGCGGCTTTCTCCTTGGCGGACCACCAGAGGCGCCAGCCCTGCAAAGGGACTGCGTTTTTCAGAAGTCAGGAACAAGTGTTTCATGGGGGTTGGAAACTTCTAACGACTGTCTGTTTGCGAAAAACCAGGTCTGTGAGACTGGTCGAGCGAAAGAACCGTTTGCATAAGTGAGACAGTTCTTGATATATTGGCGACCTGCAAGGATATGAAGCAACGCACGTCTCGGAGATAGTTCTGATGCAGATGACGGACGCTTTCAAGTGGTTAACCCGACGGCTTTCCTCCATCCACTCCTTTCAGACCCTGCTCTTTCTGAAAGATTCAGTCCTCAAAGTATCCCCGAGGATTAAGAATGTATACCCAAAAATAGTGAGAGGAACTGCACAGACTGAGAATGGACCATCAGAAATTTGTGGGCCTTATTTACAGGCAGGCCTGCTTGGTTGGTGCTACCCTAAGACGCCATCCTATCTCGAAGAAGACGTCCGCTACGGGGGAGAAGTGTCAGTTGTGTCAATGATAACCATCTCAAACCTTACCTGGCCGTACTTCTTCGCCTCGTACTTCTTCTGGGCTCTCTCTCCTCCTAGCGCCCAGTTCCACCAGCTGCCGAGGTCGTTCTTCTTGACATCACCCGTGACATGAGCCTTGGTGTCGTAAACGTAGTCTTTGGCTTCGGTGAGCTTCTCGGCAGCGACGTCCTTGGCGTGACTGCAAAGTTCGAGCAAAGATGCTTTTCTGACAGCAAATACCTCGAAACAAAATAACCAAAAACGTCAAAACGTCTTCGCTTTTCCGGTTAAGGGTCGTTCTATAGCCTGGTCTGTTTTTGAATCATATGAGTTCTGGTAAGCGAAAGTCGTCACTACTTATTCTGCATCGTTTTTGTGAATCTCTTCTGGTGACACTTCATCTAGGTTCAATACACAGGGCGACTAGTCAATGAAGCGGACTGCACATCTGAACTTTTGCCAGAAGTTCGTCGCAAGAAATAAAGTGCAGATGACGTGATAGATCCGTTGTCCTTAGTTCTTACCGGAAAAAAAAGAACCACTAATTGAATCTTGTAACTAGAGTTCACACGGAACCTTCTACAACGATCCACCCAAAAACCCCTACCTGAGACCTTCTTGAGTCCTGGCAGCCAGCCCCTTGAGGTAGTGGTAATATGCTGCGCCCTTGTCCCCTGCCACCTCGTACATCTCCCCAGCCTTCTTCCTTGCGCTCTCCAGGTTCTCCACCGCCCTCTCATACGCCGTCTTTGCTTTCTCCGCTGCCAAGCGCGCCGCCTCCACTGAACGCTCATAGCCAATCTTGACATCTTCGGCGCCAACCTCCGCGCCATGCTTCGTCTTCTTCGCCGCTTCGGCCGCCAGGTGGCGCGCCTGCGCGAGCTTGTGCTCCGCCTCCTCGTACGCATGCTGTGCCTGGTGCACTGCGGCCTCTGCCACCAGGACCGCGCGGTGGTATGCATCGCCGACCTTCTCGATCACCTCATGCACGCCTCCCTTCGCAGCCTCGTAAACCCCGTGCGCCTTGTGCGCCCCTTCCTTGCCGGTCTCCTTCACTTGCTCCGCCTGCTCGCGAGCCACGTCCATCGCCTCCCCGCCCTTAGCGCCAGCATACTGAGCAGCGTCTTTCACGTAGCCTGCGGCGCCCTTCGTGATATCATACCCCTTCCTAGCGGCGTTCTGGACCTCTTCCCTTGCTTGCTCCTTCAGCCGGTGGCCAGTCTGCTCTGCCACCTCCATGCTGCCACCATAGATGCTCTGAAGATAAGCCTGCCCCTCGGCGGCGCGCCGGCGAGCCTCGGAGTCGTGCGCCTCCCCGCTTGCACGCTGCATGCCCTGGTCGAAGCCCTCTTTGGCGGCGCCATAGGCTCCCTGGGTGGCTTCAGTGGCAGACTGCACATGTACAAAGTGATGTTTGATCAGTAAGGGGCAAGGAACGCCCTATCTGTCATTGACTGGAACCATCGAAATGGTTCCATGTGATTGGCTGTCTGGTTGTCAAACAGCACAATATAGACACTACGTTCTCTTGAAGTTGCTACACACCTGGCACTCAAGTGGGGGTGGAAGATACATACTGTTAAGCTTTCTTTGACATTTGCAATGCGTTTTCCATGTAGGGTAGAGGAACAAAGCTCGAGAAAGAAGGCACAAGAAGGATGATGCAACAACAGCGACATTGCAAAAAATAGGCACTTGCATGAAAAGGTTCCTTAATATACAACGTATCAATCAAAATGTGCCCTTGAGAAGGATTCAGCAGCACTCTCTGTAAATCAATCATAAACGGACACAGCATTTCATGATTGAGAAACTTGTTGACCCCTGAGCATCAAGCAACTTTGCATATTCTAAAACGTTGTCTGATTGTTCTTTGCAGCACTCCTTGTTGACCCCTGAGCATCAAGCAACTTTGCATATTCTAAAACGTTGTCTGATTGTTCTTTGCAGCACTCCAAAGAGAGAGCCAATAAAAGCCTCAAGCTAGGGTGGAGTCTTTGATTTGCAGATTGCAGATTCGAAAGTTTCAATGACCATCTTACCTCAAGGCCAGAGGCAGCTCCGCGCTTTAACTTCTCGTAACCTTTGCTGGCATACCCCTCCGCCTGGCCTGCTGTCCCGCCCAGCGAGTCAGCGCTGTCTCCCACAGCCTCCTTGGCAGAGTCGTAGTAAGATGCAGCAGTGTCCCTCATCCTGCCGGTCACATCAGAAGGCTCCTCGATACCAATCCTGCAATACAGACAGTTGCTCAGAGCTTTTAACAAAGACGGTTCTACAAACGCCAACATAAAAGACGTCACTTGCATCACTTTACGTGTGTAAAGATGGAAAGGACTGCTAAGTGAGGTCTTGCTAGCAAAGTCCAACTTCACTCCTCTACCAAGCTTCGTGCCGGCGTGCCGATTGGCTTCCAGATGGAAAAGTGGATGTCATTGTCCTTTCGGCAATGACATCCAGTGCCTAATTCCATTCAATAGGCAATCCATAGGCAATCTATAGGCAATCTGCAGGTTGTTCAACGACAGGTCTGGTTTGCAGTCAGCCAAAGAAACTGGTGGTGGAAAGGACGACAGTCAATGTAGTACCAAGTATAGACAGTGATGAACCTGCAGGCTTTGGCTGTTTCCGTTTGGTGACACATGTTGAAGCCGCCAACTGCCACTCAAATTACAACCCGGCAGTCATCCACCATTCGTGCATGATCTCCTCTCTCAATCAAGCATCCCTTGAAACTGATGATGGATCCAGTGATCACAATCAGCTTGCAATCAACACGCTTCTAAGTTCGTTGTTGGTATGGATCATCGAGGACTCTTACTTGTTTTGGTTCTGCATGCAAATCAGCTGAGGAGCGCCAGGAGCGCCATTCCACGAACAGAATCAGCAATGTCAGCAGCGATTCTTTGCTCAGGTCATTCCTCACCTTTCATAGAGGTATTCAAGGCTTGAGCTGAGAATCTCTGGCTCTGGCTCCTTCACGGTTGGTCGTGGGGTGAAAACAACTGCTCCAGCCAGGATGGCTAGGAGGACAGCGACGCGAGCGGCCACGGAAGCGAGCACCATTGTGTTGCTATTGTCACAAAATCGATTTATACTCTCCACCCGCTGCAATCCTTGTTACTTCTAATGGAACAGGACTTTGAACCCTACAATTTCCCTTGCTTCTCACTTGGTAGTTCTGCTGCAAGTGAGTTGACCGAAAACATTTCCTCCCAGCGGAGCTTGTTGACCTTCTGGCAACAAAGCTGTTCAATGCCGCCTAGAAAAGGCTAGCAACCATAAGCAAGAATTCGTGAGAGAGAGAGACATTACTGTGATTGGTATTCTTCCACATGCTCGAACTTCCTTGAACACCTTGGCAATAAACCTTTGGCTCTGCAACATGCAGCGTTCCGCAAAGCTCAAGCTAACTTTAACTTTCAACTTCAACCTCAAAGCTTGAACACATGAAGAGCTCAGAGTCGGAGGGGATGCTCAACTCGCGATTATAGACTGAACTGTGACAAGTCATTGCTTGAAAACCGCATTTGAGCTGCCAACGTGGCACTCCTTTAAGGGGCCCTGTTTCAAAAGGTAATATTGATTACAGCAAGCAGCAATGTGCCTAGACTCCTAATTAAACCACCACCCGGGGTATATCTCGGGGCAAACCGGCTGGCATTCTTGCCAACGGCCACCGAAATTCAAATTTCGGTCCGAAGGCGCTTGCTTCCAAGTCGTTCATTTTTGAGCATATACAAGCAGAAAATGAGAGCATTACTTCACTGTTTTCGGCGGTTTCACTTTCTAAAGCTCTGTTTCAGTTGCATCGGAAAGGCCATGTCGAAACCGCCGCTCAAAACAAGGAGAAACGGCTTGTATTGACGTGGGCAAGGGTACCTGCTTGTATGTGTGCGCCCAGTGTGCGCCCGTCGCGAATTTCAAGTTGCGAACTTGATTACCGTAGTGGCACGACCCATTCGCACCAAGCTCTTACGAAAATTATTTTCTTCCCTTTTCTGATTTCGCACCAAGGTTTGGGGGGATATTTTCTTTTCGCACAAGGGCAGATTTACAGTGTTTTAGCCTACTTCTGCGCGATTTCGAGCTTCATTTGGGTTTATTTCCATTTTTTGCACCAAGGCCTTACGAAATATTTTTGGTGCGAATGGGTCGTGCCACTACGGTATGATCTTTCCTGGTTACCAGGAGTATTTAAACCCCGGGTTGGTGGTTTAAGCTTGTCACAAGGCCTTTCCAATCTATGTAACACGTCAGCAGCTAAGAGTTTCCGGCTTTCGCATGCTGACAAGTGTCGCTGCCACAAACGACGAAACAACTTTCCTCAGCTTGCTGATGTCACGCGCAACTGGAGAGGGTGCGCTGCGGAAAGGAGGTCGTGCAAGCGGAGCGGAGCGCCAATCCTCTCATTGCCGGTGCGCACAGTGGAAAAGCAGCGAAGAAGCTGCCTTTGGGGCATAGCTGGTAGTGGTGCACTTCATGACATCCTCATAGTCTTTGCTTTCACGACGGCAAGGGTGGGTGGTGGGTGGAAAAGCAGGACCAAATGCGCAGTGCAGTTTGGCGGACCAGGGCAAATGCTCAACTGGGGCAATATGTTTTGTAGAATCCTGCATTTGGAGTTGAACCACTTAGCTTGTTGAGGGTGGATTGTGACCAAGACTTTTGTAAGTTTTTGTGGAGCACAACAGCTTTACTGCTTGCATTGCCCCTTGGTGGTTGTTCCTTGTGTATTTTTGAGTCGCAGTAGCCATGTTGTCGCAGTTAGCAACGCGCTTCACTGTTTCCATGGCCTTCCTAGCGGCTGCACTGGTCTTCTCTCCATACCCTCTGCTTGATCAGAGCGAAGGGCCCTCACCACCGCACAGCATCATCAACAATGTAGAGCACCTTGCACAGCCCTCCAAACAGTTCGCCGCTGATGTCAGCAAAGAAAGCGGCAAGATGGAAGGGTCTGAACTTGAGACAAGGGCTCAGCAAGTTGGGGACTTTAGAGATTCTTTGATAGATGCGGTGGACAATCAGGTGTCAGCAGGCGGAAACAGGATACAAGAAGTGAAGGCTGGCTTGGAAAATGCTGCGGAGAAAATGACAGAGGGGAGCCACAATATAGCTGATGCTGCCAAGCAACATGTGAAAGGAGGAGCCAAAAAGGTGGTGGAGACTGGAGAGGCTTCTCTTGACGCCTCCAAAGAGTCTGCGTCAGCTTCTGTCAAGGACCTGGAGCAGGCTGCATCATCAGGTGATCATCTGTGCTGCCGTGTTGTTTTGTGAGTCACTACTGTCACAGTAAACAATGGACACGTCATCTAAGAAGTGGTAAAATTCAGTTTGGCCAGAAAAACATATTTGAGGAAGCAGTACATGGACAGCTGGGAAGAAAGATTATCCAAGAAATCATTCTGCTATGTGCAGCTGAGTGTCATTCTGGAGAGGACACCAGTCAATGTGGTGATTGCTTAATTCCATCTGTCTCGGACTTCTTGCCAAAGATGTGAGGTGTGCCGCCTTGCCTTGAGCCTTACCAACATTGCTGATTCAGATATCTTTTACACTGCAGGACTGCAATCGACCAAGAGTGCTGCTGGCCAAGCTTTGGAGAAGACTTTTGACGCAGGGGCACAAGCGCTTGACGCAGGAGAACCCGCCCTAGATGCAGCCTCGAAAGCACCGCAACAGCTTAAGAAGGGGACCGAGAAAGTTGGGCAGTCTCTGTTGGAATCTGTGGGGAGAGCGGTAGAGACGGTCAAAGAGCAGGTCAAACCTGGGGTCGAGAAAGCCAGGGTCGCCGCACAGGGACTGAGAGAGAAGCTCGAGGCTGTAACTGCTCACATCAGAGAGTGAGTACTTACCAAGATGCTTTTTGTGCAGATATGTCCATTTAAATTGTATTTGATATCCCCATTTCCTAGTGGAGGCAATGAAAGGGGGCTGAAAAATCTGTTGCTCAGCTGGCATCGTACAGGCGTTCAGATTTGTACTTTTGGCTATGTACGACTTGCTCAGCAAAGTACTGCACGATCACAGAAGTTGTTGCCAGATTTGTACGTCGCAAAGACTTTTGGAAATTAAAGCATGAACTGATGGATCAGGGTGTCCTTGCCAGTGCAAGTTGCAATAAACTTGGATTGGCAAATCTCGTTCGGTCTTGTTAAAGCTTCTTCCGTTTTCATTCTGCTCTTGCACAAACATGAACCTGAACGATTGCTTTGATTCCAGGAGTACCACGTGGCCAGAACCTGAGGCGATCAGCATCTTGGCTGAAGGCGTCTGGGCCCCCAAGCAGCACAACCCCCTCCCAGACTTGAGCGGCCTTTTAGACGCCAGTCAAGCACACGTTGATTCCGAACACACAGAGAACTCGGTCGAAGAGAAGCTCGGCATTCGTATGGACCACGGTTCTTCTCCGAAAGGCGCATTGCTATTTGTCAGTAAGCTCTGGACGGGTGTGAAGAGACTCTTCGACCAGGCAGTCCGGAAATTTCAAGTGTCCCTGGGCCTCATTCACACAGACAGCTCACAGCCGTCGAAGGTTAGCAGGGGCCTGGGAACGGTGCTGAGAGTCGTCCATCTCGCTGCGGTTGTGGTGCACCTGGGAGTGGCCCTTTGGTTGCTCCGGACGGGCTGCTCCTGGCTACTCGGACAGAAGCAGAGTGCTCTCAGCGGAGATCGGCGGCGCACGTCTGCATGGGTGAGACCTAGATCGGACCCCGTCTCAACCGTTCGCCTGTGCGCGCTTCTTATTCGATTCAGTGCTTGACCTTTGAATCTGGAGGTTGCGGAACATGAACACGGCTTCTTCTCAGAAGGGACGGGTCTTCCGATTGTACCTCCTGGGCGACGCTTCTGGACGACGGTTGTTGATAGCCGCTCTCGTTTCGTCCATCTCCAAGTTGCGAGCTCAATCACAGAATGCTAAAGAATATGTTCCTTCATGGTGACTATTTGAGACTTGAAATCATCATGTCCACAACTCAGATCGTCAGCGAAGACGGCTAATTGTGACCTTCAGGCGCGTTGTGAACCAGGCTTGACAACGGCCAGTTCGTTGCGCGTGTCCGCTTGTGTCGTGGAGCGTTCGTATTTCGCCTCCCAAGTCTAGTCTCAACCTGAGCTTAACGATTGAGCTCCGACCCAACATAATCCTGTGATCCGCCGGTCTCATCCATCTCTTCCCATGGTCTCGTCTACAGGTCGAGGCCGTTTGCTCGACGATTGCGTTGACGACGTTCCTGTCCTTGTATCCGTGGACGAAGAGTGGAGCTAGGGAACAGAGCGAGGTACAAGTCCTGATAGGAACGGCCGTCGACAGCCTGGTTCGACTGATTTGGGATCGCCGTTCCTTACGGAAAGAGGCAAGTAGCTGGCGCACATCGGCGCAACCTGCTTCATGATTGTGCATTTGGCGTTGATGAGAGATTTTGTGATTTGAAAAGTGGGCAAACTTTAACCTTCGAGCCGATTGAACGCAAGAACCACTGGCATGCAATCTTCTGAAAGCATCTCAGTGCTGATGATACTGGTTCCTGTCTCGTTGCGCTCGTTCTCTTAGCTGCTTCTGTGCTTTCGTATAGTTGGGTGCGTCATCAAATTCACCAGCATCACAATCGGAAGCGCCCGACGGGAGCAGCAGCCCTTCGTCGAAGAAGCGGAACAAGAAACAGAAGAAGTCTGGCAATCATATGGTTGAGAAGGATCAACCGGGTTTCAAGAATTCTTTGTTAGGTAGGTACAAATTGTCGGGTTTCTTCTCTTTGCTCACGAAGCTTTCCGTCATTATCGCGCTGTGCTTCCATCTATCGTTCCTTAGCAGCGAGTCACAGGTGACTAGCTAGTTGCAAACTTGACAATGAAGAAGTTAAAATTTTGGCGCAGTAAGAAGAAATATAGTGTGATGATATCCACTGAGATAGTTGTCCTAGTCGGCGAGCTAGACTCTATCCAAGGCGGTGTTGTGAACAATTGATTGCTGAGACCCCCGCGGCATTTCCCATGCCAGCTCCTCGGTTGTGATCAACTGGCTGTCTCAGCCCTGAATCTGGAATAGCGGCGTTGCCTTTCTCGACTCGGATTGCTGTTCTTGGAAACTTGAACGGCCCGGCCTCAGATCGAGCAACTTCAACGTGCCACTCGATCTCGCAGCGTTCACGGTAAAGAGTAGAGAGCTCTCTCAAAAGCATACGCATGTGGGTCGCATGCGTATGTCAACTAGAGCGATTGAGCGTCTGTGTCACATATCATGATCTGCAATATTTCCCGAATTAAATGGTCATGGCTGACGGTGGATTGATTTGAGAGCGGCATGGCATGTTACAATCCTGTTTCCCGTAGACTTCGTAGCGAGTACGTGGTGCATGTATGCATGGCCTCACGCTTCCAACTTCCGGCCGGCTTCTCACAGCATAAAAGGGTAGCACACGAAAATGATCGTGCGTTGTGTGCATCATAGGACAATATGTTCGACCGCTGGTTAATGATGGAACATTGCTTTCAAGTTTATACCATACGCCGTGTATGCCGCGGGATCCTGCGTGGGTTAGTCCCCAAAGACCTGCTGGTCATCATGGTGATGGTGCATGCCAGGCTGGTGGCCGCGCTGCCGAACAATTGGTGGCCGCCACGCAACTTCAATCGCGGTCAATCTGCCATCAGAGTACGTGATGAATCGATTTCGAGGTGTCGTCATGGCCTAATATAAGGTATAGATGCGGCATTGAATTTGATAACCGATGATCACTCTAACAAACAACAGACCTCTAGGTTGGAACAAACATTGGGCGCAACTTCGTAGCCTGGCTAGGCAACGCCAATTTAATCCCATAATCGGTTACCCAGGGCGAGCCCAGGGCCATGGGCGACCTGCTGATTCGACTTCTTTGGGCGTAGCCTCCAAGCGGAAGGTCCGGTTGCTACCTAATACCTATCATAGAAGAATACGGTAGTCCAGCACGCCGCTTGATTGATCGAAGTGTGCTGCAGGCAATCATTGCATGAGCGCTACACTCGGCCTCGAGAGCGCTGCCGCCGAAGCGGGCCTGTGCATTGCAGCCGCAGCCGGGTTCTGAGCCTGCTCTACTGGGGCTAAATGTTCAGATTTCCAGATTTGTCGGTAACAGTCCCGGTATGGACCGAATCGTCAACGGTACGATATACAGCGCATGCGCGAGCGCGCGGTATAGATTTCCAACTAGGGGCTGTGTGTTGTTGGCAGCGACTGACCATTTCAGCCGTCCGATGAGGACCCCGAGAAATATCCGCCTGGGCAATCGGAATTTCTGCGTCGTCCACTTGGCACGGAAGACTTTCCTCAAAGCTTCTTCCCGGGGTACTGGTAACTGTACTAGGTATCCCGATTGTATGCACCGGGTTATCTTGGCTTGTAAGCCCGTATACGTTACCATGCGAGCACGGCTTCTGAGCCCCCGGTTGGAGCATCTCACCCTGACTCGATCCCACCGGGCAGATACCGTAAATTGCGGGTAAACCCTTTAGAGGTACTCTGACACAAACGACCAAAAGTGGATAAGTTGGCGCCATGTGCTTTCTCGGAGTCAACTGTCCCAACTTGAAATTGTTGAATGAACAAGCCTTGCTTTCTTCCTGGAGCTGCATTTTGCAGCTCATGTGGCTGATACAAACAGGAAGCTGGAGGCAGCGGGGGCGGGTTCTTCAAGGAAGCTTGCCTCATCTTTCAATATGTTGCATCCGACCCCTTTTGACAGGAGCATGGCATGCAGCTGCATTTCTGGAGCGGGTGACGAGTTCCTGAGGTGTTTCCAGAATGGTGAAGACCCGACACAGGCGACCTGGTCCAACGGGTGCGCCTGACCGCTTTAGACAGTGGTTGGCAGAGGGCGAAGAGTCGGGCAGCGAAGAGGACGCTCCCAAGGTCGAATGGGCCTCCCCAGAGGGGGTAAAAGGTCTGGCCCAGCTTGAGAGCCGGGAAACAAAGACCGGTCAGGGCGAGAATTACAGTGAAGAGGCGGAAGCGGTAAACAAAGAAGTGACTGGCAATCTGGTTAATACGTTGGGGGAAGAGCTTCAGGAAGCCGAAATGGGGAGGGGAACGGCTGCCAAGGTCAGCAAAAGCCACGGTCCCTCGCTCAAAAATGCAGCCAAGGGGCTGCTAGTGGACTCATGGAGGCCGCAGGTTTCATCCGAAGACACTGGGCGGGTAGCTCTAAAAGACGCCGGAGCCGTTCCAAACCATGCAGGAGCTCCTGTAAGCAATGCAGCTGCTCCGTTGTCGGATATTGTGGGGATGGAGCCGCACAGTCCCATGGAGGGCGAGACCAAAGCTGGCGAGCAAAGTAGAGGTGGAGAGCGGAAGCTGCCGGGAAACGTCGTGCATTTCTCAGCGGTGCTCTCTGGAGGGGCGTCCGAAGGCTCGAGCAGCGAGGACTACTCGTCTGCGGAAGAGGAAGCCGGGCCTCTCGTGCCGGTGTTCAATCCGTTCAAGTCGAAGCTGGCGGGGGGGCTGCTGCGCAGGAAGCCCGCAGAAGGGTCAGCTGACGTCAGCGGTGCGTCTGCTGCCAAGCGGCCAGTGGAAAATGGGGTAGCTTCTGGGGTGAGCGAGGACGCTGCTCAAGAAGTTGGAGGTGCAGCGGTGGCCAGCAAAGCGGAGACGGCCTTTGTAGAAAAGACGGGCGTCGAGCAGAATGTTGGGGGAGAAAATGGGGATTCTAAGCTTGGTAAAGAAGGCCATGCAAGGGTAGAGACCGAGGACACAGCAGAGAGAGTGCCGTCGGAGAAGGCCTCAGAAACCCCTAGCAAGGAGGTCACGGAAAAGCTTGCCCCGCCAGAGCAGGACCAAAAGCCCGGCCTGCCAGAGCAGAAGAGCGCAGCAAACCCTAATGATGGGGCTGCTTCTCATCGGGCAAACGCAACCCCAGAAGGCCCTGTAATAGCAAACGCGGCCGAGAAGAAGCCTAACATGGGCCCGCAGGTTGCGCCCGCGCACGTGGCCAGGGCCCTGAAGCAAATGCCGGGCGACATTGTGGCTGAGATTGACGCGATTGCGGAGAGGATTACCTCTCAGGGGGGGTCCGTCCCACCGGTCGCCCCAAAGAAAAGTGAGCAGGGACTGCCCCCTCGGAACAGTTTCAGCCCGGGGGCCGCTTATCTGAAGCTGCATTCCCAGGGGGATAGTTCGCTCAAGAGTCCTGAGGGAAAAGCCAAGCACCCAATCGTGAGTGCTTTCCGGGACAGGGCGCATTCAACGTCGAGCATGCCAGAGGGGGGCGCCGGGGAACCCCCGGGTAAGGGGCCGGTCCCAAACTTCTGGTCGAGATTCATCCCCGTCCATGCATTCCAGCCCGGGGAGGGGGGGGCTGCGCCGGCGGGCGCGCCGTCACCCCCTGGGTCCGCAGTCATCGAGGAGCTTCCAGAAGGGGACGAGGTTCGTTCCCGGGGGAGAAGCAACCCCGACGTCAGGGTTATGCAGCGCAGCGTGAGCGAAATAAGCCCCGGAGAAGGGGCGAAACTGGTGGAAGAAGTTGGCGAGAACCACCCGGATGTGGCCGAGAAGCCGGTGGAGGAGAACTTGGCCGCGCCGGCGCACTACGCGCGGAGCAAGTCGTTGGACAGCGGCGGCGCTTCCGCGAAAGGGCGCACGCCGTCCAGCCCGATGTCGGTGCTCCCTCCCCGCAGCGGCGAGGCCACCAGCCCCCGCAGCCCGCACTCGCCGACCAAACCCCCGCTTCCCCCCATTCTTAAAGCGACGAGCCGGTTCAACGGCGGGCCTTCGGGCGGCAATTCGCTGCCAACGGATTTCGTGGAAGAAATGAAGGACCTCGACCTGAGGGAGGGCCAGGGGACTGCAAAGCCACCATCGCCTCCAGGGGTTTTCGGGCCCGCTGGCGGCCGGTTGTCTCCGAACGGCGGCCGGAAGGATTCCCCACGACGAGTGAGTTTCGTGGACGATCTTCCGACGCTCAGGAAGGCGAACTCGTTCTCTCCGGGGAGCGGGTCGCGGGAGGGGGGGCCAGCGCAGGGACTCCCAAAGTCGGTGTCAATGCCGAGGAATGCGGCGGGCCTGGCCGCGGCCGCCGCTGAAGCAGAGGCGAAACTCAGGGGGCGGAGGCAGGGTGACGCGGAGAAGGAGAAACCGTTGGATGCTGCAGAGATTCTGCAGACGTCGGATACTGACGGTGAGTGTCGGTAAATTGCAACTGCTGCTTCTTGTTTTGACTCAAGATTTTTTTCCTTTGCTTCTGGTTTGTTTTGTTGCTTTTGCTTACATGGTTGTGTGCCCCTTCAACTGTTTTTTGGGCCGCTGCCAAAAAAGTAAGGCATACTGCCAGACACTATAGTAGATAAGAGCAATGTGCAGAGTTTCTTGATTTGATCAGGTTCTGCAACTAATCTTCCCCTCTGTAAGTCCCATGGTTTTGCCAACCACGTCAGAAAAGCGCCGAGAGGTTTCAACTAAGCTTGAAGCCCTGGCGTTCATTCTGCAAGATAATGCAAGAGATCTGAAGACTCTAGAACCCCATCAGACTGTAACGTGCTGCAAACTCTCGGAATCAGTACGGAAGGCAACTCGGAAGACACAACTGTGCCACTTGTGCTTCCTGAATCAGCAGAGTCCGATGCCAGACTGCCTGTGTAGATTCGCCAAACGTCGGTTCCGGTGCCAAGCTTCCGAGGAAACGAATTGATTGCTCTTGAATGAACACAGCTTGTAAAGGAACCCTTTGTTTGCGCACGCCTTTCACCTGCAAGCACATGTTGCTGGCAGAAGGCAGGACAAGAGACTCTTTCTCTTTCAAATCATGCATCCTTGAGATGCAATATGCATCTGGAGGCATTCTCCACAGTCAATGCGCCTGGTCAGCACCTACAAATTGGCCACTTCGTGTTGCTTCGAGAAAGTCCCTCCACACCTGTGCTTCGCCTCCTGTAATTGGATTATCCAGGTATAACGCCCGTTGCCAACTAAGTTCGATCACGCAGTGGACAGCACTGGCAGCACAAATTGAAAACGGTGACACCAAACCAGAATTTTCTGGTTCGGAACTACAATCGCCCCTGGTAGTAACACGTCTGACAGAAGCCTCAATCATTTGAGTCATTTTCTGCAGAGCTCTTTGGCGCATTCGGCGCCGCAGGGATGGACCTCGACGGCCTCATCAAGATGGCCGAGGTCCACTTGCGGGAGGCGCGCAAGGGCATGAGCCCCGAGCCCAAGAAGTCGTCTCGCAGCCCTCGAGACGACGCCAGGAGTCCCGAACCGAGACCGGTTCAGGAAAAGGAGAAGCTTCCTGCGGAAAAGGCGAGGCCAAACCAGGCGGACGTCAAGACGCCGTACCTATCGATCCCGGACTTTGACGAGGAGGAGTGGAGTGGGGGGCGGGGCAACAGCCCCACTCCTAAAGGGAAGGCGACCCCCCGAGGGGGGAGGGGGGACGACGCGCTTGCGGCGTCGCAGAAAGCCTGGGAGAAGAAGAGCCGCGAGCAGTCTTCCCGGAGCCTGGATTCGAGCGCAATCAACCGTGCTACAAACGCACCCGGACGGCAACCGGACGGCACGGGACGTCACTCCGAAGCACAAGGACGGCATTCGGACGCCATCGGACGGCCCTCGGACGGCCACGCTCGCCGACCGGACGGCAGCCGGAGTAACTCGGACGGGTCCCGCACAGTGCCAAACGATTTCGGACGGAGTTCCCTGGAGAGGCTGGACCCGGTGCTTGACACCGTGCTCGAGCGAGTGCTGGCCGGAGACGAGTTTGAGAGTGCGCTCGGGTCGGAGACTGCGAAGATGGCTGAGAACGGGGAGGTGAAGGGGCGCGGGAAGGAAGTGAAAGCGGGACAGGAGGTGATCTTCTGGGGGAATGATGACGACGCTGAGCGGTGAGTTCGGATGTTGAGGCTGTAGTGTTTTGGGTCTGGTTGGAGAACCTGTGTGGTCTGGATCGGTATGCCGCTTGAGGGGTTTGCGAAGGGCTCCGAGATTGTGATTAGTGGGCCGAGGAGGCTGCGAATATCAGGAAACAGACTCGAGACGGATTTTGAGAAGCATTTCTTTCGGGCCAGATGTCACGGGAAGTGCTTCAGGTGTCATCTGGAATGTGCTACGGACGTTGGACCTGGATTCGGATGGTGTTTTGGAGGGTTCTGCTGTCCTTTCCGACCAGATGTTTGCAGCAAACGGGTTTGGGTCGTCTTTCATTGTCAGCATAACCAAAGCCCGCACCACTGTTTTCGTTGCTCCAATGTGGATCTTTGGTTTCAAACAGGCTGAACATCACAACGTTGCCCGCTTTGTCGTCCTCAAGGGAACAGCACAGAACACGCCAGCAATGTTTGGGGGGAAGAAGCTCAGCCTAAATTTTTGAATGATTCTGAACGGTGCACTCCAATGCATGCAGGGAGATGGTAAGCAAGCTGGAAAAAGAGAAGGAGAGCTTGCAAGCGAGCTTGAACCAAAAGGTGAGTCTGAACGCGCTTGGCTTTTGTTTTGATCAAAACTGCCACTTTCTAATGTTGCCAGGGGCTTGTCTCGAGGCAACAGATCGATGTTGCGTGAAGAAGTCTGGTCGTTAAGGTCGGTGGTAATCCCCAGTGTAAGGACCAGTGTTTGCGTCTGTGATTGAAGCTTTTGATGCAGATTTCTCCTTCGCTTCGGACCAGGTTGAGGCTCTTGGTCGAAGCGTCCGAAACGAATTCTCTGACTTCAATCCGGTGTTCCAATGAGCCCTATCAGACTCCTCGGTTGTATTGAAGTCTAGGCTGAAGCTGAGGTTACCTAAGAGAAGTGATTTCTATGCTGCCACCTGTTCTTCCTTCGAGCTTGTAAACGATTCGTACAGTTCTGTCGTACCTTGATGTGCAACCTCCATCCAGTAAGCCAGGAACATCAGCGTTGGGACTGAGAATACCACGAATGTGTTTCTAATGACCCGAATCGTACCCGACTAATTTGAGCAACGCCTGCATCCATTCAAGGTCACCCCGCAACCTTTGACCACGCACACTGAGCAGAGCGTTGATGCCAGTCAAAGCAATCGCCCACTGCGCAACAATCTCGTTTAGAAATGCATTTCGGGGTACGTTGTGTTTCTTGCTGCCAATTCTGAGCCGCCCCTGCATTTCCTCCCCCTCACGCAGGCTGGGAACAGCGCCGATGCCGACCGGCAGAAGCGGATGCTGCACGCCAAGCGCGCGCAACTAGAGGCGGACATTACCCAGCTGCAGCGCAAGGTCTCGCTGCAGCGCTCGATGCGGTCGACGTTCACGGCCGGGCAGCGAGGGGGATTCCCCGACGGGAACCGCGGGAAAGAGGACGCCGAGATCCGGCAGCTGGAAGACGAAGTGGCGAAGATGAAGAGGACCAAAGAGGAGCTCGTCGGCACGCTGGAGTCGGCGCGGGAGGCCGAGGGCGCGGCTGAGAAGATCTGGGAGCTGCAGGAGACGCGGTGAGGGTGCAGAAAGTTGGTTAGGTAGAGGAATGCGGAAGTGGTTGAAAGGCGATTGCTTAAGAGTTGACTTTTATGGAGGGAGAGGGTTCGACCCTTCGCAAAAAGGGTCTTGAAAGCTGTTGTCGTTGGAGCATCGGCTTGGGACCGGTGAGCACAAAGTTGGCACTCTAGTTTCCTGGAGGTTCAGATCGCCCTTGCGGTGTCGCTTTTGGGCCCAGCAAGTCTCTGCCGCTGCTAAGCCATCGAACATAGCTTTTGAGTGCCAACGTCACGATCTGGGATTTTGCAGGGCGTTGCTTGAATTCGCCTTGTGCTGCTCATCTTGAAGAAGGGGCCAGGGCGACCGCGTCCTCATCGCTCTCTCTTAACCTTTTGCAAACCCTTCTGTACTGAGAGGGCCTTTTAGGATCTCAAAGTTTCCCTCCTCCCTTCTTCCAGGGCACAACTCGAGGAGGACCTCGCGCGCCTGATGGCTCAGAAGGCGGCCGGGGCGTTCAAGCCGGCAGTGAACCCCGAGCAGGCGCAACTAGAGGGGGACATCAACCGCATGAAGCAGGAGCTGACGGACCTGGAGAAGCAGAGGGACACCAAGGCGGCGACGCCAGAGGCACAACTCGAGCGGCTCAAGGAGGAGAGGTGAGGGTTTTAGAAGACGAGGATTTCCAGTCTAAAAGCTTTTTAAACAAAAGGGTTTTGGATTTGGAAGGAGCAAGAGATGGCGGACTTCAGAACGTAGAGGCATACCAAGGTAGCGACGCCAGAGGAACAACTCCAGCGGCTTAAGGAGGAGAGGTGAGGGGTTTAAGACCAGGGTTTCAGGATCTCGGATATCTAAATATTGGGATGAGTAGAAGCGCGCCAAATGAGAGAAGCAGAAGAGCACCAAAGCGGCCACACCAGAGGCGCAGCTCCAGCGAATGAAGGAGGAGCTGTGTGGAGTGCCCGTTTTGTAGCGGTTTGAATTCGGTCTGCACAACCGACGTCAAGTCTGGAGCCCGGGAGAAGGCTTTTGTGGCGAAAAGAATGTTATACGGACATTGGGTCAAGCAGGATTGGAAGCTTACCTTTTCTGCGAAGGACTGTTCCTGTTTGCGCAGTCTCTCAGTCTTTCTTTCGCATGCTGTTGATCGTAAATGCGGTTTCATCCGTTGCTTTTTCCTTATGTTGCAGGTCGATGCTCGAGCTCAAGCTTGCAAATGCTATCGGAGAGATTGCTTTAGAAGCAGCCATGTCGGTGAGTCAGCAGCCGTGCCTCAGCCCTTCTCCGTGACAGACAGTCGATACTGTTGAAACGAGGATGGAATGGACGTCGAAAGCTTCAAAATAATTGCTTCGAGTGGTGCTTGAGGGGTAACCAGCATTGCAGAGAACGTCGTCCGAGAAAAGACTTTTGTCAACGGCATAGGAAAAGCCGCAGTGGATGGCTTGTATACTGTATCTCTTCTAAGTCGACAGGATCTTGCTGCTCTGCATGTATTGCCTGAGTCCGGCACTCACGTTCGCTTGTTGTCGGGTGGTCTTCTTGAACCTGGTCGGTGGGCCTGCTTGTGGACCTGATCGAGGGCGCAACCCGACCTTACATGATTCTTTGCGAGAGCTTTGTAGCTGTGCTTAGCCTGTTTC
Organism: Klebsormidium nitens; assembly: GCA_000708835.1. NCBI lineage: Eukaryota > Viridiplantae > Streptophyta > Klebsormidiophyceae > Klebsormidiales > Klebsormidiaceae > Klebsormidium > Klebsormidium nitens. Next base: position 43,570 of record DF237200.1, on the reverse strand, counting down.
TCCTGTTCTCTCGCCACTTGTGGCGCAGCGCCCTTTCCGACGAGTTAGAGGAGCCTGCTGAAAGATGCATCCGGTGGTGGTAAATATCAAGTTTCCTGAACCCTCTTTCAAACCATCTTCTGCAGCCACCGGCCCAGCGCCGTCCCCTACCGGACTTGATTGATAATCAAACTTGATTGCCTTAACGAGTGCAAAGCATAATTGTCAGCGTTTGCTGAACTTCCTCTTTGAACCATCTTTTGCAGCCCCGCGGCCCGGCGCCGTCCCCCGACGAGTTCGAGGAGCTGAACCTGGGCTTGCTCGAGGAGGGCAACTCGCGGCTGCAGCAGCAGATCCAGGAGGTGAAGCAGCAGGCGGCGCGGCAGCGCGCGGGGATCATCATTGGGAGCGAGGAGCGCACGCAGGCGCTGCAGAAACTGCTCGAGACCAGGTGGGTTTGGCAGTCAGGCGTCCGGTTCGGAACTTCTTGACTGTGGTCAAATCTTCGGGACTCTGGCTTTGGGCGTCAGCAGGCGAAAAAGAGGAGCGCACGTAGGCGCTGCAAAATTGCTCAAGACCAAAATGCGCCGAAGGTTGAATTTGTGCCCAGCAAAAGTTAGGTCTGTATTTATGGGTTCGGTCTTCGGGCTTGGACCCTTGTAGTCTGCGGTCTGTCAATCTTGCAGATACTTTTATATGCGGTACTAGTCATGTGCTTCTAACCATGATGCGCCCACGGCGCTCCGGGTGTTCCAGTCTTCAAGTCGAAACCTGCTGAAGTAAAAAGTTGGCGCTGTGCAGAAATCTGTACGAGGAGGAACTTGCGGCGACGGTGCAGCAGATTATGGAAGAGAAGAAGAAAAACGACGAGGTGGGTCTCGCTTTTTGGGAATCGTTGATTGTCCACTAGATGCTGAATCATTGACTGCCAGCCTTTGTTTGTTTTGGTGGTTTCCCCTGAGTGCGTCGCTCACAGTTCAACAAGGAACGACTGACTGATAGAAGTCGGTTCATTTGTGGTCTTTGCTAGGTTGAAGAAGCTCACTTTGACCTTCTGCGAACTGCTCTTTTCCCCGTTCTTCAGAAGTCTAATCTCTTTTACCTCTACGGGTCTACAGGAAGATAAGTCCGCTTGATTGGGTGCTCGCGCAGCTCTTTCTTCCCCTCTCCTTTCGGCGTAGCGTCCAGAACCAGATCAAGCGACCTCACGGAGTCCGCTGTCTCACCCAGGTCAAGCAATGCTCTCTCGATACACAAATGACGTCTTGACTTATCGATGTCTCTTCCTTGCAGATTGAGCAGATGGTGCACGGCAACATGAGCGCACTCAAGCCCGCGCTGGCCCAGCAGCAGCAGGCCAAAACAAGTCTTTGTTTAATTACCCCCCCATTAAGCAGGTGGTCCATAGCCGAATCACTACCTTTATGGACATTCCTCGCTTTCTTTTTTCCCCCAGATCGAGAAGATGGTCCATGGCAACATGAGCACCCTTGAGCGCGCGGTGGCCCAGCCGCAACAATCTTCCCGTTTGAATATTCTCTCCCCCCATTAGAAATGAACCTTCTTCTCTTAACCTCCCAGGGCGAGAAAAAAGTCTACAGCTATAAGAGTACGAGTCAAGTCGGATTTATTGATTTGTTCCTGCTTCACTCCAGATCGAGAAGATGGTTCACGGCAACATGAGCGCCCTCGAGCGCGCGGGCCCAGCCGCAACAATCCTCCCGTTCGAATGTTTTCTCCCCCATAAAAATACCCTTCTTATCTCAACCTCCCAGGTCGAGAAAATATTCCACAGCTAAAACATCACGAGTTAAGTCAGATTTACAATCTATTCTTATTTTCTTCTCCAGATCGAGAAGATGGTCCACGGCAACATGAGCGCCCTGGAGCGCGCGCTGGCCCAGCAGCAGCAGGCCCTCTCGGAGGCGCAGGAGGTTCTCCAGGCGGAGCGCATGCGCAGCCAGACGATGCGCGCGAGCGTTGAGAACATCAGCCAGGCGGCCGCGCCCGCCATCCCGGGCCTGCTCAAGGGGCGCGCGTATGCGGCCGCCGCAAACGCGCCTCAGCCGCAGCCCCAACTGGGACGGCATTTCAGCCTCAACTTCGCCAAGTGAGAAATTTTTCTTTTAGTAATGGTGTGCAAGTTTTGTGCTTTGTTGGCGGTTTTGAGAACAAGAGAGTAGAGTCTGGTGAAGTGACAAGCGAGCAATGGGAGCTGCTGCAGCCGCAGTTGGGCCGGCACTTCAGCCTCAACTTCGCCAAGTGAGGGGTTCGAATTGTGCTTTGGCTGAGGATCTCGGTGATGGGTTGATTCGAATTTTAAACCTGGCTTCGGTCCTGAATCAATCAAGCCTGCAAGTTGTGATTTTTGATGGATGGTTTTGGGGGCCATAGCATCTCAGCCGCAACTTCGGTAGGTGAGGTTCTTGGAGTTTTGGTTTGATATGGACTGCAGTATAAAGAAAGGTTTTGAGCCTCAGAATAGTGTTAACGGGAAAATAGAGGATGCTCCAGATTGACAGTCAAGCCTGAGCTTTGCCAAGCATGGTTTGAGCCGTTTGGGAGACGGGCTTGGAGTGCGCCTACTGATGGCGTGTTTCGACGACGATTGGTGTTGTGGATCGGCTGGAGTAAACGTCCGCATGATTGTGCAACTTGCTCCGTTTCTGACGTGCCAATCTAAGCCGCTTTTCCCTTTCACTTTTGGTTCAGGTGTGCATCCCAGCTCCTTTTCTGCGTTTCTGGTCACCCAGCATTTGTCCAGACCTCGCATCCAAACTGTACTCTGTCAAACCTTCTTCAGTGATGCTACGCGACGCTGCCGGTGCTCCTTCCCACTTCCTTCTGGTCCTCAAATCAAAACACTCATTGGGCACTCGATTTAGAGCATGCTTCTGGGGTCCATTCACGTTGCGGAACAACGAGCCCCGTTGCAGTCTCCTGGTGCTCATTCACACCGCCCTCTTTTCGCAGCCTCGAGACGGGCGGCTCCGACTACCTGACGCAGCAGCTGTCCCAGTCCCGCGGCCTCGTCTTCCGTGAGTCGGAGATTCGACGGAGGATACACGACGACGGCTCGGATTCGGAGGTGAGAGGCTGGCCCAGAGCGCACCGAGCATTCAGGGCAAATCTTTTGGACGCTGAAAAGCTTGCCCGTTTTTGGTCGGATGGGCATCTTCTAGAGCTGGCTGCCTTAGGAAAGTCTGGCTGAAGAATGTGAGCCGTTTGATGCGTTGAACCGGGTTAACGAACGGCTCCGGTTCTATGCTTGGCACCTACGAATTGTTATGTTGGCCGGCCAGAACGCGGAGAAACTTTTTTGTCGCCCTTTGTATACTTGAAACTCGGACCTGCACAGGCGGAGTTCAATTCAAAGCCCACGTTTTCGACTGCGCTGGAGGTCTTCCGAGCATCCTACCCGCCTGTTTAATGTGTCACCTGCACGTGCATTTCGCTACGTGGGCGACCCAGAAACAGCTTAATCAGTGTGTTCGTCGTCCACATGCTGCTAGAATTGTCGCGACAGGATTCTGAACCCTCGTTCACCGCAGCATTCGACGTGAATCATGTGCAGGAGCTCGCAGAGACCAGATCGCTGGTCGGCAGATAACCAGAGAAGCTGTTGCGCACTTCAACCAACCTCACTTTCTTTTCTCTGCAGTCCGGCAACTCCCACACCTCCGCCTCGGGCGACAACTTCGCGGACCGCTCCGGCGGCGAGCTCGCGCTGCCCGCGCCCAAGGGCCGCATCACCGAGCTGTCCAGCGAGCGCTCCACCGTGTCCTCCTCCCAGGCCCGCGTCCGCCCGGAGATCCTGCTGTCCAACCGGGAGTCGCCACGTAGCCCCTCGGGCCCACAGCTCGTGGGCGGGTCGGGGCTTGGATTCCAATTGGAGCACTCGCAGGAGCGGCGCAACCAGATCCTGAAGCAGTTCTCGGGGCCGTTGGACCCGCCCGTGCGCACGGGGAGCGGCGCGTCTAGTCCGGGGGGGCCGAACCGGATGTCGGTGGCGGCTTCGCCGAAGCAGCAGACGCAGCGGCCCAAGTCGGCGGGGACCCTGCGGGGGAACAATCGGTACAGCCTTGGTTAGGGGGGGCCGGGCGTGGCTGCGGGTTTCAGGGGGGGGAAAGCTCTAGGCTCCCTTGGAAAGACGCTACATTCCCAAACCATGAGGGGCGCGTGGCTGCAAGTTTCGGGGGGCAGAGTGTAACGCCCTGGGTCTCCATAGGAAGATGCTGCATTCTCAATCTGGGGGGGGAGCGTGGCTGCGGGTTTCGGTTAGGGAAGTTCGGTCCGCGGGGGAAAACGGGTTGACTTGAGTGGTCGCTTTCGAAGGGATGAACGAAGCGTCGCTGTCGAACGGGCGCGAGTGACTTCTTCCTTACAAGTTTTCGATCCCGCTCTCGTGCGTTGATGCTGGCGGACGAAGTGCATAACGCTCCAGAAGCGATCAGTAGAGTTTGACGAGGGGCGTCGAAGGCCTAAGAGGTGGGCGGGTGTGTTTGAAGGTTTGGTGCTTGCATCAACATCGCGCGTTGCTTACTGGGCTCTCGGATGTAGGACTCGATTCCCCCCAGCGTAGACAAGCCACGTGGCTTCCTCCTACTGGCCACTTGCTGTGTTGATAATCAGGTTTCGTTAGGTAGGCCTCGAGAGTTGGGAAGGTGGAGATTCGTAGACGCGAGGAGAGTCGGTGGTAGCGCGTCAAGGCAATCCCGCCGCAGGAGCCGTGCTTCGTACCCCCCGTAGCCCGTGTGTGTATATGCATGCTACTGCTCCCGTAGGTGTACTTTGGTTTTGCGGAGAGGATCTAAGCGGAGACTGCTTAGGTTTCACAGACCGCTTGAGCGACTTTTGAGTAGGTAGAAGTTAGCGCGTGAGAATAGGTCCTGTAAAGGAGGAACATATGGATGTCGGTTTGCTTAGACCCGTTTCCATGCAAATGCTTCACGAGATTCTGCTGACTAGATTCCTTCGATCATTTTTCGGATGAGCTCGCAGTCGGCCGGCAGCTTTACTTTAGACGAGCGCGGTTGCAACATTCAAAAGCCTTGTGGGCGTTCAGCCGGCGGGTCTCAGAACCTGCGGTTGATTCATGTCCACGTCATCCTTCACTAAACATCCGAGTCAACCATCACCCAGAGTGCCCGCATGTGGGCCTCGAGACAGTCATATGAAATTTGTTGCATCTAGATTCGTATCTACGGCAAAGTATTAATTGCTGGCCGGTGCGAGCTAGGAGTTCATTTGGACTTGATGCCGCGCATGTTCTGAAGTTGGCAATGAAGCAGTACCAAGCTAGGCAACTGCGGAACGCGGGGCCGGGCAGCCCCTAGCATGCGCTGTTCATTGCATACTGTCATGATCAACTTTACGATTGTTGTCATCCGGGCCCCTCGATTTAGGATTATAGTTGGATGTTTGTGAACACTACGTAGACTTCGTATACGCATATTCACTAATCATAGTCGATCGATATCCTGGGCACATGCGGAACGCGTTATCCCCTGCAGTTCCAAAGACGGTGATCCAGATATTCCAGCATGCAACTATGGCTGTGTGCAATCCACGACGGCCAGCTCCAGCCTAAGCTTTGCTTTAGAGGCGCTTGCAACCACATGTTGTACTAACCGCGGATCAACTCAACTGATATCCTCTGTTACGTGGCAGCTCAGAGTTTTCAAAGTCGGCCTACCCGGCCATGCAGGCTGGCAAGCGTCATCAGACATTCATATATGGCAACTTCGTATGTTGAATACATCCCGCCATGATGGCACTCTGGCTCTTGACAAGATGCGAGACCGTGTTGTTTTCAACACTCATTTGACGGCCTCATTTGGAAGGAAGGTTTGGAGCGTACGAATCTCTTTGAAATGATCATAAACGCATCTTATCCAATCTAGCTACAGAATAGCTAGAAAGGCATCACAAATCGAGCAGATTGGTTGACTTGCATTTCAATCAAACTTCGAAAGGCCTGGAACTGGACAAAAGGTCCACCTTCAATGGCACTGCACATGCTACTGAGTTCCTCATGACAATCGCCCGTTTGTTGATCTCACGCACAGTCCGTTCAATGACCTCAGGCGCCCCTGCAAGGTCTAGAAGTCTAGCTTTCCGCATTAAGGCTTCCACCTGAACGGGATGGGGATCAAACAGTATCATCGACTGAGGAAACATACAAAAAGTTCTCAGAAGGTACAAATATATGTCTCTCGCTGTCATCGAGAAGCTATCAGAGTGTTTGCCAGAGACAATAACAGCAATCGTCTCAGATTACTTTGTGAAGAACGTAGACCGGACCGTGTTTGAAGTAGAATGAGCGGGCCTTGAAACCGAACGGAGAATGGGTTCAAGGAGTTCAAAGGTGCAGTTTCTCTCCGCTCCGAGATTTGACCCCAGATCGTCAGAGAAGACAATGGAAGGACAGAAGTAGCTGAAATACAGCGCCAGCATCAGTACACTTGGCAAGCACTGGCAAAGCACATCAGCACATTAAGGATATAACACATTTGAAAGCCGAAATATGGCTCCGTGCGCTTGTCATGCATCTGAGACTGGCAGAGTAACATCCTGACACGCACCTGCATCGCTGCCTGCCTCGCTGCCTAACACTGGCCGGCCCTCCATCCTCCTCAGGTGCCCCGAGCTCACCAGATGGCTGCGGATGTTGCTGAGAAAGCGGTTCTTCGACTTAGACCGGCTCAGTCCCAGCACCCGGTCGCAGGGCTTGCACTTGACGCTCATGTATCCATACTGGGGGTGCGGTGCCAGCTCAAAGTCTGCGGTCTTCTCAGGCCCCTGCAGCTCCTCTAGGAACGCGCTGTAGTTGCTCAACAGGACGGGGTCAGGAGAGGCCTGTGCCGATTCTCCCACCTCTAGTTCCGCCTGCGCTTCGTCATTGGCTGGGGCACGTGCTGGCTCTGATCTTCTTCTGCCTCCACCCTCGACTGGAAACCTGGTTCTTTGCTCTTCTCTTTGAGGAGCAGAAAAGACCTGTCTTGCTGGCGGGAGTGCGTGGTAGTTGACGGTGTGGTTGCAGAGGCAGAGCTTTTCGTCCTCATCCGTCGCCACAAAGTGAAGGCAGCGGCAGTCTTGCCGCGTCTCTCCTTCCACGGCGTTGCATTGGCCCGCCATCTCGATCTGATAGGGAGTGCGCGCGAATATTGGCTTTAAGATGTGCTAAGCCTAATGAGATCTGCTGCTCAAGCGTCAAGGTGGCCTTCAGGCAAAGCAGCCCTGTGAATGAATCTCTTATGTCAGCAACTCGAGCGAGAGCGTGAGGCAGTTGTCTTACCATTTTTGCGATTTGAATCCCAGGGTGCATGCACGAGCTGGGTAAACGTGAGTAACCTGCTTTACGTTGCGCCGTTTGCGGAATGCTTTTGAGCCCTACATGCTTAAGTAAGACTTCTCAGCCTTGGGCAGCCTAACGGACTTGAAGTTGATTTCACAATCTGCGGAGCTTCCGCGCGAAGACTGATGTTATCACATTTCAGAGACTTTAAGTCTGCGCAGAAAAGAGACTCCCAATGAGAGAGCGCTTCATCGTGGCGCAGGGGAGGTGCGCGCAGAGTCCCTGCAAGAACGCAGGGCGGATCCTGGCGCACGCGCGCGTAAGGGCCAGCGTAGAGGGCTTTGGCCGTGCTTCATTAAATCGCTTGAAGCTGAGCACTGACTGCTTGGACACACAAGCCAGAATAGGCGATGACAAGTTAAGTTGAGCATGCTGCACAGAGCAGCAGATATCGTTGCTTGGTCTAGTAGGAGTTGAAAACATGGACATGAAACACATGATGTCCAATCCAAGGACGCCTGAAGGCGCGAAAAGGGTGTTTGAAGAGAAAGTCAGCTTTGAAGCGTTCAAGGGGATATTTCAAGAAGTCCTGAAGGAGTTCAACGGGTCAGCTAGTACGGTGCGAGAATCCGAGGAGCATTACGACGGACACAAATTAGTCATCCCTGGCCTTTCAAGACCTGTGTATTTGAACCTTGTTCATCTGCATAAGAAGCTTGGTTACGGTCCTTTGAGCTCAGAGGAGGAATGCGCGCAACAATTAAGACTCATGCTCAAGACCGCAGATTTTGGTCAATGGCCCCGCTTCTTTGATGTGCCAGAGAAACTCTACTTGGCGGTAAAGACCAAGACCCTAATTGAAGAGCAAGACAGAAAAAAGGGAGATTTGGCATACCTGCCAGATCATCAAGGAAGCTTGCTGTCGTGGGAACGGACTTCTGTCATGCGGAATTTTAGCACTCGGAGCGGAGAGCTCATGACAGCTCTGGTGGTGAAAGTCGAAGAAGGAATCGACATGTGGATCTCGAACGGTGCTCTTCAGATCTTTAAGCTTTCTGAGTCTGATGCGTTCAAGGTTGCTGTTGAGAACATTGACAAGGCAACTCCCTCGCCCCTGAATTGCGAAAGCGCTTGTGTAAGTGACAAAAGAGCTATGCAGGCGATATATGAGAAGATAGACAGCAATCCACACACAATTTTCTGCATCAAGGACTACGAGAGAGAACCTGTCGTGCTTTGGATGCTTTTCAAGGACCAGCAAGCGCTCCCAAGGCTCATTCTTCCGCGCGTGATTGAGTGCCTCGCAGGAGCCTTAGGATGTGCTGCTACAAGCACTGTTGTCATCCCCTTCTTAAATGGTACAGTGTTCGTTGGAAACTGCGAGAGCGTCAAAAGCATGTGGTGGCTAGCGGGTCAGCTGGAATCTCCTTCAAACAAAGAGAGGATGGCGCATGAAGGCTCTGGTTTCGTCTCGGCGCGTCCGTACAGGGTGAGGATATCGTCACTGTTTTCTTCCTTTCCTTGACCAGGCCATCGTAGAAGTAGCTTCATCGATAGAGAACCATGAATCATCTATCTCCTACGTGTTCTTTACATTCTAGAGAATTCTCACAAAGGAAGGAAAAGTTGCATGACGTGTAGTTGATGCTTCCAGTTGTTTTGGTCTCCAGTCTGCCTGTTCTGGCTTCCTTTCGGCCCAATCTAGATTGGGTGAGCTGCAGACCTCTTCGTTGGAAGACGACCCAAGAAGTCAATGGCAAGACAGTCTCTCTGAATAATTGAGGTTAGTTCTGCAAGGATGTAATGGCGGCCATTTGTATCCAGCAGAAAGGGGGTTCGGAGTTGCGCTTGTGAAAGAAACGGGATGACTGACAAGAGGAACGGATTCAGAGTTCCGTAAAGGACTGACACGAGGAACGGAAGTAAAGCCTGAAGTGCTGAAGTTGATGAAGATCCGTCGTTAGTTCTATCATCTGGCTTTACTTTCAATGACCAGAGGTCTTGTTTCTAATCATAGAATCTTGTAAAAAGCAAAGTAAGACAGGTTTGAATCGTTGATTCGGATCCAGATTCTTCTGCTTCAAGTTATTGAAGCGAAAGGGTATCTTTTGGAGGATCTCAAGCTCGGTCTGAGTCTACCGTTCTACTTCCAGGTGACGAAGTTACGGAACGATGAGGGCCTGGTTGAGCTCGAGCCTTATCCAGTCTACGGAGGCGTGCTGGGGCTTCGCGTTTGGGAGGGACCGGTCAGGAAGCCTATGTACCCCGTCCCAAAGACCAGAGCAGAGGCAGAGCTGTTGAACCCGCACACGGCGATAAACCGGGGCTTCATCTACGAGCTGATGGACGAGTCGGTGTTCCTTGCGGACCACTGCTGGAACGTGAGAATCTGAATAGCCGTTCTCTGGATCCGAACTTGCAGACAGCTAGTTGCCCCCGTTTGCAGGAAGCACTTATTCAAGATTCAGGTGATATTCAGGCAACTTTTTGCAAGTGGAAGCAAAGCATACGAGACTCTGCAACCTGGGCCTACTGTAAGGCGACTGGAAGAAGCCCAATCGGACAGAATTTCTGATGGGGAATCTTTCAGGAGAGCAGGACTTTATTCGGCGTTGCTGAATCTCCAGAACTGACTGGCCAACGCCTAGATCTGGAACGTACGTCCTGATTCAAGTCGCTGGCGTTCGTATTCAATGACGACGCCCCGCCTTGCTTTGATACCTGCCTTTCTCTGTCTTCAGTGCAGGAAGAAGAGTCCCCAACTTCTGAAGTGCGGCAAATGTCTGAATGTGAAATACTGCTGCAAAGGTAAGGATAACTATCGAAGTTGGTAGATGCAACCTCTTCTAATTTGTCTGTGGCAGGGTATGAAGGTACTTTTAGATGCAAAATTCTTACCACACGCGCTTCTATACAGCTGGACAGACGAAATGTCTAACATCGAATTATTTCACTGACATGAAGCAATCGTGCGTCTGAAAAAGGCATTCAGTGTGCCTTCGTTCTGTTTTCTAACACAATCCAAACCTCAGTGAGTGATTTTGATTGTCCAGATTGCCAAAGAATAGGCTGGCGGAAGGACCACAAGTTCGAGTGCGACGCGATGAAGCTAGCAGCAGATGCGCCCCACACTACGAAGTCTGCCAGAGGTGACAAGGAAGCGAGAAACGTGGTCAAACAACACAACAAAGAGGTCAGGGAGAAGCTTGCCGAGACGATAACGGCAAACATGAAGGACGTCAGCTTGTAGTACAACAGGGGGTTTCCGGAAGAGAAGGAGACGAAGAACCCGCTTACTCAGCACGTTTCATGGTCGCAACATCGAAAATAACCTTTGCGTGAGAGAAAAGGTTTTCAAACTTCAGATGCGTGCCTACATCTATCTCAGGGGCGATGCGTCATATTCTTCTTGACGACAACTGAAATTCAAAGAGCGAAACGGATGCAGCATGGCTAGTATCGTGCAGTGTTCGTCTGATGGAATCATCTGTGCACAGACGATTACATACGTTCATCTACACATATATAGCATGTAAGTGAGACTTTGTAAATCGACTGTGTTGATACCTTGACGCAATTATAACATTGGGGCACCTTCCTTGTGAGTGTCTTGCTAAAGCTTCAGAAAGTTTTTCATTTGAAGCTCGTGCGCTTTGAGGAAGCATACAGTGTGGCCGGAGATATGCAGCGCCGAACCATCGACAATGAGCATCAGGGAAGATTGCTCTTGTTTATTCGGTACGATCGTGTCCGCATGTGAGCCAATTGGCAGCCAAATGAATCATTTCAAGCGCTTCAACAACGGTCTGCAGTCGGCGTCCTGCAGAACGAAAGGTTCATGCAGACAGCTGACGAGCGCATGCGTATCGTGGCATGATTGATGGATCGTCGAGAGCAAAAAGCCAAATGATTTGAGCAACCTTAATAACGCCTTTGATTCACAAAGACCCAAAACGAACTCTACGGACGACCAGGCCTTGGGATTTGAGAATGTCTGCCTTGCTGTCGAAGCCGGGTATCGGAGCAACACCTTTCACAGTCCCCATCCCCGCGGGCTTCAATTCACCGTTCTGCATCTTGATTATCAATATCTTATGGCCAGCTGACGTTAGACTTGAAGATACTACTAAATTTCGAGCTGAAACGACCCTTTTGGCTGACGTCATATGGCGAGCTGAAGCAACTTGAAAGGAAATTTTACGCTTGGATGCGTCCCTCGGCCCCTGGACTCGCTTCTCGGAGGTCAGTGTTTGTTCAAACTTTCGAAGCAGCGCCTGGAAGCCATCGTTCGGATGAATGAAGGGCCGGACATTCAGCACGTATAAGCAGGCGTCTTCCAAGCAGTAGCCCCTCTCCTTCATCAGATACGCGATGCAGACTGTAGCACTTCTGGAGATTCCCATACGGCAGTGAACAAGCACCTTGCCGTTGGCCTGCTTTGTCGCTCGCCGAATCGATCTAAAAGCCGCCTCCCATTGAGCTGCTAGATTCCCCGCTTCTACAACGCAATCGTCTACGGAGAGAGTCAATTACTGAAACCCGGAGAACTTCTCTGGAGGTGTGTTCATCACTCTCACAACATGCGTGATTCCCATTTTCTTCAGATAAAAGGGACAGCAAGCTGGCTCTCTGGAACCCAAAAACAAACCCTCTCCCAAATTCGCAAGGTCGTATCTCGGGTTTCCAGCCATCGCCTGCAAGCAATACCGGCACGCCACGTGCTCCTCTGGCCAGGGCACCGTCCCAGTCTCTTCGACAGGAACTCCTTTTGGTTCGCGAGCCTCAGCTTCTTCGTTTGCTTCAAAGCTCAGCATCGCTTCCAGTGGCTGGTCACAGTCCAGCTCTCCGAGTGCCTGGTCATACTCATTGACCGCAAAATCTTCTCTGAGGAACAAGCGTGAGCAAACCGACTCCCAGCTCCCAACATCAGCTGGCTCTTTGCCGTCAGTGGTGTCACCTTTTTGGCCTCTCGAATGGTTAACAATCAGATGCGGCAACACTTTGACCGCCATTCTTCAGCAGATTGACGTTGGCAGCTGAAGCGTACTCTCTGCTGGTAGAGAAGATCGCCTGCCGAAGCGCCCTTCCAATTCTGAGGAGTCGAAGCACGAATGCGTCTCTAGTTTGGATAGTGAGAACAGAAGAATTCGACTGCCTGCTGAAATCAGGAATCCTCGGACCTCGGTGACAGCCCCCCTCACGCGGGAGACGCACGCGAGGTCGATGACTAAGCAACTATACAGATCTCTCCTTCCCAGCAGCGTCTCCGATTCAAGCACAGCCTTCTTTGTAGTTAGAGAATGGGCACGTCACCCAAGCGCCTGCAGACGCGCGAAATCGCGACTTTCTCACAAAGAGCACGCGACGCGGCCTCGTGCTCGCAACTTGAAGCCAAGTTGCCATTGAGAAAGTCGCGGCGAGCCCGCGGCCGTGCGGCGTATGCCACGGGCAGAGGCTTGGCCGGGCCTCCGCGCTGAGTCACGACGTTCGTGCGGGGCCAGTGGTGCATGCTTGAGAAACAGCGAATATTGCTCACTTCGTCTCCGGAAAGATTTCATGTAGATTGCACGAGAAACTCATAGCGCCTGCAGGAACAGCGGAAGGCAGGTCACCAGCAGACTTGCGTTTGCTACGACAACTTGACGAGCTGCTGCTGGATCACGGGCTCAACCTACATGTACAATTGCAAGAAGCAGCTAACCGGGGCGAAAGCGCTGTGTCTAGTGACACGTGAGGTGCGCGCGCCGCAGCTGACGGCAGCATGGCCGGGAGATGCAACGCCGCGGCCGCGCGAACCCGCGACGCGTGCCGCTGCCTGTTCTTTGTGAAGGCGCCGGAGGACATGCTGCGCTGCCTCTGCGGCCATACGGTCAACTTCCACGCCCCCCCGGAAGCGCTGCATTTTTCAGCCGGGAAGGCAGAAAGAAAGAGCAGAGTTTCTGAGCACTAGAAGGACCAGCTGAAGTAGCCCCCCTGCAATTGGAAGGCCGAGAAAGGCCCGCAACAGATGGACAAGAGCTGCCCATTGCGGATACGTTCAGACTCGAAAGACAGGAAGCTTACAAGAAAGCAGGGGATAAATTGAGAAGCGATGCTGACCTCCGCTTTCTATCAAGTGAGCTCGATAAGTTCCTAAAAGCGTTAGGAGAGGGGGTCAATCGCGACGCTTTCGAGCTGGTGCCGCATGCGGACACGGACTTACTGGGCGTCCGGTGCAAGCCCTGCGGACGCATAGTCGGATTGAGTGGGTCGAAGTGCCAGAGCCGTTTCTTTGACAACTTGCGGCTGCACCTCATGAGCCCAGTGCATGCGAAGCGGCAGAAGAAGTGGCGAGGAGGCGCGGGCGGAAAAGGAAAGGGGGCGGAAGAGCGGAAAGAGACCACGAAGCGTACCGATCTCGCAAAAAGCAGCAGAGGGGAATAGGCTACAGATACGCGAGCTAAGGATGTACACCTGATCTTGATTTTCTTAAGGCGTGAGACTTTCTGGTCTGATTGAGGGTAAGCAATGGGAAAAATCCTCGTAATCACTTGGGGCGACTCGTAATCAAGGACGAAGCTTCCGTCTGCCGCCGCAATCCCAGGATGAGCCTGTATCTAAAGAACAATTATAAAGCTAAAGCAATACAGACTACTTGGCTCTTTTGCTTGGCTGCATAGATCTGCGCCAAACTTAAATGATTTCAGCCAATCATAGATTGCAAATAAGTTGTCGTATACGTATTTTTGTCTGTTTGCGTCAGAAACAAAGCAACGACGTAACTCTCTGTATGAAGAGAACACAGCGCTTTCAGAGGTGTCATGTCCTTTCGCATGTGCACCGATTCGGACGCGTAGAAACTGGGTAGAAGAACGTGTTAAGTACTCGATCAGAAAACAGATACAAGTCATTCTATTTCGTGCCAGAATGTTGAGCGGTACCCAGCGGCCGGGCACTTGTCTTGCACGATAAAAATAGCTTTTGCAGTCCGCAAATGTGCATGGTTGATATGTTAGGTTCCTGGTCGGATTCATGTTTGAACCGTCCTTCATGATCTATGAACGGAAACGTTGGTTCTGCAAACTTCAGTTATGTACGTGAGATGCTACGCCTGATCGACGCAACTCTGAAACGACTGAAATCGGCCGCGCCACGATAATATGAGCACGTCATGCTTCTATGGATCATTGATACTGACATGACGTGCGTGCATCATGCCCATGAGTGAAGGACAGCCTGCTCATCGAATTGAAACAGCGCGCGTCGGAACAACTAGAGTTAACTCAAAGGCGGCGCTGGTCGTGCAGTCGATGCGCGGCAGGGACTCCTGGATGACGACGCAACGGCCCAGCGCATTCTGACCGTCCGCGCGGCGCGCGAGTAGTTCTGCGCCAGCTATAGAGCAAGTGGCCCACGGGCGGGCCGGAGAGGCCTGCCAGGCAGCATCGGCCGTACGCGTGGGCCCTGGCCCGCACGGCGCTATTATACTGTTATATAGTCATATGATCTGATCGACCGCGCCCCATGCATGGTATATGCGCACGTGATTGATTGTAAGGTGACCTAAGTCACTATTGGCACAGTCACTGACCGTTATCTGGCCTACGTGTAGATTCGCCCGGCAACGAGCCCGCCCATGGTACTGACGTGATGATTGCAAATTATCTCGTCAGTACAGAACCTGGTCCAGATCGATCCGCGACCAAAACGCCATGCTGACACCGGTGCAAGGTCGCATGGTTCTCTGAGGGTTCTCTATGACAAGGCACGTATACAAACAGCCTTTCAGACCAATCCCACCTTTTCCAGTTCATGAAACACATATATGTTTGTTGAAGTTTCAACAAGCGTAACGTACCTGCAACAAGCCAGCTCGCAAAATTGAAAGTGGACGGTCTACCTTTATCATAGTATATACATGAAGTCTCACTCTGCGCTGGTGTACAAAAGGAGAGTTTCTGAGACCTTTGGATCCGCTCTACAAAATTGTCTAAACGCCGATATAGGTTCCCGCTTGCAGAGCTCCTACTTTGAACACGTATTTACCAAGCCAAAGCCGCCTCTCTCCATTCCTATCGACTATCCTCAAGTCCGCGACCAGTATGGTGAAAGCGAAGTTTCTTCTCTCACCGGGCGCAAGCTCTACTTTATCGAACGCTATCAGACTCTTTAAAGCCGCGCCATCCTCCCGAACCGCCTGCTCGGGAGGAGAAACAAACAACAAAACCGTTTCTTGACCTGTGCAGGAACCCGTATTCTGAACAGTGACGGAAACCTTAATTTTTAAACTTGCACGCTGATGCAACTCGCGGTCATGCTGACTGTCGGCCCCTTGTGTTATGTACAGTTGCGCGGCCCTGACTCTCGACGATATCTTTGTGAAGCCAGACGCTAGGTGTCTTAGCAGCTTCGTTGCTCTCTCGCGAAGGGAAGCAGAAAGTGCATCGGCCCCACGCTTATCTCTGCTGGCCACATTTAGCTCATAATCAAGCGAACCCTTCCACGTGTCTAAGCCCCTCGGCATGAGGCCAGATCGACTAGATTGCGCTTCCATCTCCCTTCGCGAACCCCGCTTGTCGCTCGGTTCCCCACGAGAGACACCGTTTCCGCTCCAGCTCTCGGGAGCAGTCAAGTCGGGATACTCAAAGCGACTGTAACTGAGGCCGTGGCCAAACTCAAAGATGGGCGCCAAGTCTGGCCTAAGCGGCGTGTAGAACCGGTAGCTGCGGCCAGGGTAGCCTCGCTCCGGGTCGGGTCTCATTCTCATGTCCGTCATGGGCACCGACTCTACAAATGCTTGGGGGTACCACGTGACAGGCAACCGCCCACCTGTGAAGCGGAACATCCAAGGTATCAGTTTTCGAATTAGGTCGACTTCTTCAAAAGAGAGTGTCTCCGTGCTTGACGTCGGATGCCGATCGTGAGCTTATATCACGAGCCCAGATTGAAAGACAGATGGAGCCTTTCCTGGCAGTTCGTATTCAGAGTTCTGACGCCCGCCTGGCGATTGACGGTCTCAGAACACTACCTGGATCAGCCCAGTTGTTAGGCACGGGACTCGGAGTTCGCTCAAAACCAAATATGTGAGCAGTAGCTATACTAACAGGATTGAACACGGTGTCAAATCCGCACCCATGAGAGCGGCTTCGTCTCCTTCCGGGTCCCTCCCGCATTTTGCGACGCTTCTTATACCGTGTTCGGGCGTACCACGCCTTTTACGAAGCGTCAATCGTTCTAGGTGTAAAGCACCTCGTAAAAGCTGGTCAGACATAAATCATAGGAGACTTACTCGGGTTGTAGCGCCCAAGCAACACGTCCGCAATCGCCTTCCCGCCCGCCTGTCCCGGGTACCCCGCCCACAGAATCGCCCCCACGTTCGCATCCCCGACCGCTTCCTTAATATCCACCGGGCCCCCTGACAAAATCACCACAATTACCGGGCGCTTTGCAGCCGCCGCCACCCGCTTGATCAGCTCGGTTTGTTCCCCCGGGAGGGTCAGGGTCACCCGGTCCTTCCCTTCCCTCTCCTGGGTCTGGTCGAGACCGACGAAGAGGAGGACCACGTCAGCGGCGGAGGCGGTCCGTATGGCGTCCGGAAAGATAGACGTGTCGGCACAGGATACGTCCTTGCAGCCGGGGGAGGGCAGGACACGGAGGCCCGAGGAGCGGAGGGCGGCGAGGGGGGAGGTGACGTGGCAGGCCGGACCGAAGTAGTTGCCCTGCGGGTGAATAGCATAGCAGTAAGGTGGGGCAATACGCTATAAGCGAGATCATATCGATCTAGCTTTGGGTGAAACTCGGAGGCTGGACCAAAATTACGTTTCTGCGAAAAAGGCAGGCATTCTGGAAGAAAACCAAAATGGAGCACAATATCGATTCCGAGAAGAATGCGGCCAACAACCCGTTGCGTGTAAGGTGGCGGTCGGTAAAGGATAGCGAGCGATCAAGACCCTGTCGGAAGCAAACTCAGTTGGCAACTTTAACTTACAAATTCACGCTGTATCGACAACAAGCAAGAAGGTTTCGTCAACAGAAAATGTCTCTTGCCCAAAAGATCAAGCCTAAGCTTACGCCAAGAATGAGAAAAGAAGAAAGGTAGTTACTAGTGCCGCACCAGCATAGCCTCCCCAGCATCGATGTGAGGCCCGATCAATGCCACGCTCGCGGCCTCCCCGCCTAGCGGCAGCGTTCCATTTTTGTTGACGAGTAGAACAATCCCCTGGCGAGCGGCCTCGAGGGCCAGTTGAGAGTGCGCGAGGGTTGCCACGTCAGCAGGTCCGAGGCGGCCCCAGGGGCCGCTGCCCGGACCCTCGAAAAGGCCGAGCCGCATTTGCACCTGCGAAGGCGCAAAAGGGAAGCGTCAGCGATGAAATGATACAGCAGGAGAACGGACTCAATTAAAAGCCTGGTTAAGGATCTGGTTCAGTGCCAGAGTCAGCCTTTGCAGCCCAACTAAGGAGCTTCTCGAGCGACATATGCACCAGAGTAGTCTGCAAAACTGTCGCCGTCAGGACCCTGCAAAGCACAGTGAAACCCTCTGGATCCTCAAAATGGGCCGAATGAGCCTCTAGAGAGCACGCGTCCCCATCGATATTGAACGTCGAGCCCGCCAGCTTGTTGTGGGCGACCGCCTGACAAAAAAACCCACACGGAGACGGATCCGACTGCTGCAGGCAGAAAGGAACGTAACAAGGCCAAACAATGCTCAACACGCGGTTCCGCACCAGCTTTCCATCTCAACGGGGTTCTGTGCAGCTCTGTCAATAGTCGAGTCAAGGCCGGAAATTCCTCAAATTCAGTTCCGCACCAGCGGTTTACCTTGACAAGGTTCCGTACAGCTCTGTCAATAGTCGACTCCGCCAGCTTGCCCCGGGCGACCGCCTGAGAGGCGTGCTCGCGCAGGAAAGAGCCGCAGTTCAGATCCATCCCCGCGGAGAGGGTCACGTTACACGTGTCCTCGGGAGTGGACGTGTAGTGGTGCGCCTTGATGACGTCAGCTACGGCGCCGCAGTCCGAGGTGATGTATCTGCACCACTGGGAAGAGGGAGGTCGGTGCAGTGAGCATGAGTTACGCTGTCGCGGATTGTTGGGGTAATTAAAGGGAGTCGCCGAGTATGTGAAGTCGACTCGCACTTCGCGTCGTGAACACCTCTGCGTTTGAGTTGTTGACTGAGGAGTTGATAATTCTTGTGAACAGACTTGCGTCGCTCACCTGGCTTTGCTTAATGAAAGCGTTAGAAAGAGGGCTACGCCTCCAAGTCCTAACCACTTTCAAACGGACAAAGTCCTTCGATCAATCCCTCATTCGCTTAAGTACTCCAACAATTTGTTCTGGCCAGCCAATGGAAGCCTCCCATCAAAAATCGGTCTCCATTAACACACCCGTCGAAGGACCAAGCACCTCGGGCGGTGTTCGTCAGGAGTCTCCGGTCCGCGCACGCAGGGACGCCATTTATGGCGTTGTAGGAGCACATGATGCAGCTCGCGCCCCCGCGTTGCACGCAGCTCCGGAAGGGGGGCTGGTACGTGTCCTCAAGGTCCTGCTTCGTAACCTGCACGGTTAGAAACGGGTTAGTGCACGTGTCACCAAACCTGACCGCTTGACCAGCTTCCTGATCTGGAAGAGAGCAGAGCTGGAGCAATGGACCAAGTCACCTTTCAAACAAGGTGCGTGTGTTGCGAGTTCTGCTTCGACTTTCCTGTAATGGTCAGGGAAGGGACTGAGCTTGACCTGAAAGTGGTCACCAGCAGGGAAAAGTGTTCTGCAAGGCTAGAACCGGATTGTAACAACCTATGTGACCCGCAAAGCTGGTCACCCACTGTCCAACAGGCTTTTCACTGCGTGCCGTTTGTGATTGATTATGGATCACCATAGTTACTGCAAGCGGCATTGTTGACCTGCACACAGAAGACTTCACGTCATAAAAAATGTTGGATAATGAATCAGGAAGTACTCGGTTTCCCAAAGTTACTCGTCCTGATATTTTGACCGCAATTCCAAACGCATTTTCCCATCGGTGCATACCTTGGCATCGAAGGAGTGCCGGTCGACCCCACCCCAGCTCTCCAAATCGTACGCTGTGAAGTGCTTGCAGCACGCAGAGACCTTCAGAAGGCCCCCCTCGTTTTCACTGCTTTCCATACGCCGTCCTTCGCCTCTTTCGCGCATCTTCTTCCTGGCTACTCTGCCAGCCGCTTCACCTCTACTGTGAATGCGCCCCCGAGTTCCTTCCTGACGAGTGTCCTCCCTTCTCTTGCCAACCAAAGTGGTATCTATACTGGCTGCTGGACTGTCAACATCTCCCCCATAAGTCTTTTTAGTTGGCCCCCCTTGCATTCCCAAAACGAAATGGGCCGCAAACTCTGCTGCGACCAGGGGGTCCTCTCCCACTGTTTCCTGTCCACGGCCCCATCGGGGGTCTCGGAAGATGTTGATATTGGGGGCCCAGAAAGTGAGGCCAGACTGGCCAGTGTTGAACATGGCGCGCGCCTCCGTGCTGATGATCTGAACCAAAAGAAACTTGTATCAGATTGAACTTCATTTTAGAAATTCAAGAAGGCACCATGCAGACATTTCAGTGAGAAACAAGAAGTAGAAACAATTCAAGCCAAAAGCATGAGATAGCGCCTTGACCTGCCACTGTTGTTCAAGAAAGGCTTGAAGCAAATTTTCTCTGGAACCTGCTTCTTGCAAGTTGTCAATACGGAGAATCGATCTTGAGGCGTGACTGGAAAACCTCTTTTGAACATCTTGACCTTTGAAGTGCAAACCACAGTACTTCCAATCCAATCACCTGAACAGGTTCAATTCCTCCAT
This sequence comes from Klebsormidium nitens, assembly GCA_000708835.1. Lineage (NCBI taxonomy): Eukaryota > Viridiplantae > Streptophyta > Klebsormidiophyceae > Klebsormidiales > Klebsormidiaceae > Klebsormidium > Klebsormidium nitens. The sequence goes on along the minus strand of DF237200.1, from coordinate 23,498 downwards.
TGAGTTGTCGAACTTTCTCCAGGTTCAGAATCAGTGGAATTGAGCTGCAGTTCCACCCACCTGGCCCACCGCATTCCACATCGTTCTGTTGAAAGAGGCTCCCAAAGTGATAACTTGAGGGAAGCTGGTGACACACTTGACGGTGCCATTGAAATGTGTACCTGGGGAGAATGCGACCCCATGCAGTGCCTCTGACCACCACTCATAAGCTCTAAGCCCAAGCCTCGGCACTGCCTTTGCGCCATTTGAAAGAAGGCCAATCTTTTCGCTTAATGTAAGGCGTGAGACCAGGTCGTTCGCGCGTGCTTCCAGTGACAGTGCTGTATTGCAGAAAAGAACTGTGTTTGCGCGTGCTTCTAGTGGGATGTCTTCATTGTGGCAGGCAAGATAAGTGGCTGAATGCTCGGAGGCAATCAGAGACGAGCTTTCTAGGTTGCGTAGTTGTTGTGCGGAAGGCTTGGCAAGCGGCAGAAGTATGGCGTCTGCATGCCCCTGTACAATGGCTGCAACAAATCCAAATGCAATGCAGAAAATTGCTGCCGACTGCGCAGCAATTGCTCGTGCTTGGAGCGGGTACATCTTTTACGTCTTTCCAAGAATCTTATTGCAAGAGAAGGTCACCATCCTTCATGAGCGTGCCCCACAATAGTGCATTGATTGCAGAGGAGCGCCAATCGTTTTGCTTCCTGAGCGTTTGCCCTATAATAGTAACAGGCTTGAGCCTGAGGCTGAGGTTGAAGTTGAAGTCATGAACGAGTGATCTCTTTGAAAGAGCATGATAGAGAGTAGGGTTATGCGATAACCTACCCCCTAACCGTGTCACCAGTACTCTGGGATACTTGTATCTGCAGCCGTCCATTGGCAATGTCAATAGCATCTGACGGTTCTTCGCTGTGGCCAGCGAAGGGTCAAGTCTGCTGTGGTCAACTTTCCCGCTTGAGCAGATTAAAATCTGAAGCTCAGCTACCGGTAGCTTGCACCAGTTCAATGCTAGAGCCGTCAGTGTAGGGGGCATTGGAGGGCGCTTGCTACAGTAAATGGTGGTGCATTGAGGGCTCTTGGATGAGCAGAAATCGTAGTGTGGCTTTCGTTGAAAGCTTCAAAAAGCTGTAGCCCTTGACAGCCCTTCGAATGGGCGCTGGCTTTAACATCACGCCATTAGTTTCATTTAAAAGCAGGGGCCACTGCTGATTGATCGCTGGATCATAGCTAGCTGCTTTGGACCAAAGCGTCGGATAGCTGTTCAAGCCCCGTGCCACCATGCAGAGTGCATCTGCTTCAGGTGCACAGCCTGCGGCCAATGGTCAGCAACAGAATCAGTCGGCACGAGCTGCGAAAGCTGCACCTTCTGCAGGAAAATCGGTGGCCCCTCCGCAGAAGCGAGCCAGGTTGAATGGCTTTGCTGGGGAGAAGTCCAATTTCGGGTTGGGGTCCGGCACCCTGGCGGCACCGAACTTACCCATGGTTCCAAGCCTGGGGCCTCATGTCCAGGTGCAGATAGACATGGCAGGCAAGTTTGTTGACATCTATTAGTAATTTCTAACACCACCTATCTGTCGCTTATCTGTGATCTCACAATCAACAGCGGCGCGCAGTGGTACTGCACATATTTGTGATCATGAGATCATGAGATCAAGGTGCACAGTGCTACTGCGCATATCATTTCTTTGAACAATGTTTCTCAATCACTTGCTGTCGCATCAAAATGAAATGGTGATTGCGCATGTCCTCTTGGAATACATGGAAAATGCTCTAACAAATGCTTCTGACGGTTGACATGGCAGAGCATTTACTTTGTCCGCGCTTGCTCGCGACCTGCTACTCCAATCCGATAAAGATGCATCGGACCTGCAAGACCTTTGATACCACAATCTCCAATTCCTAGGCACCAGATCTACTGCAGAACTTTTGCTTGCTCGCCTCCTCCTCGCTCGTCTCGTTTTCAGTAGACTTTGGATCAAGTAGGTGCCACCAAATGAAGGTAGACTGCACAAGTATATCAACATAGAGAACCAACTTGATCACAAGCAGACCATGGGATATCCATTTTTGCAGACAAGTTTCACAAGCAGCTTGTGCTGGCGCTACAGAGTGGACTCAAGTCTGAGGTCGCTTGGGCCCTCAACTCCTTGACTGTTCTATCCTTCCGCGACAAGGACGACTTCCGCAAGACAACCACACCACTGGCTAAGATACCGGGCACCCTAGATGCGCTGATCCAAGTGGTGAGTAATTCAGCGGGGTTCGCTCCATTCTGAAGGAATGCTTTTTTGGAAATTGACTGTTTCGAAAGTGAGTCCCGTTTTTACTACTACCACACCCCCGTGCTAGAAGATACTCGAAAGATTTCAGCAATACAAAGAGACGTTAAAGTGCGCATATTTTCCATTCGTGCATGAACGATTGGCGTGTGGTCGCAACAGCAGGATATCGTCTCAAGCCGTACAGGAGATGGATGCTGTCATTTCCGTTGTGCACAAGTCCAAATGCACTGGCGTCATCGACTCTTTTCCAGCACATCTCCTTGTCTTTATGTATCTTTTCTACCTCTTAGGTCGACGAATGGCGTGACATCGCCTACCCCCGAGACTGCGCCCGCGCCGCGCGCCTGCGCCTGCTGGGCCTCGGCCACGACTTCACCGGCTTCGGCTCCACGGAAGGCCCCGTTGACCCCCTCGATCCTCTCTGGCACCTTCGAGCGGCCCCCGACACTTTACATCCCCCCCAAAACGAGGCCCGCAAACGCTCCCACCACGAGGCAAGCCCTCCCAGCACGAGCGGACGGTACGGCACACGGGCCACTCAGGGCGAGACACCGGGCCGGGGCCGACCGCGGGAGTCCAGTCCGTTGGGAAAGAGAGGGGGAGCAAAGGGGAAAAAGAGTGCAAAAGCGGGGAAGCATGAAGCTGGGGCGAAGGCCGAGGAGGAGTGGTGGTGGGATGAGGAGGGGCTGTTTAATCTGGATGAGGAGGGCAGGGAGGAACGGCAGCAGTGGGCGGTGGGAGCGTCAAATGTAATCAGGTGAGCCAGGAGGTGGCAGACATCGCTGGCTGCGTTGGGTGGCTTTCAAGTAAGATTGCCTTCGTCGCCAAGAACAGAGTGAAGAGAGATTTGTGCGCGTTGGCAGCTTGGTACTGTCGAAAGACTTGAGGGCTATCCATGTTTTGGGCTCCAGAAAGGGAGGTGGACGAAGCACTCAGGTGGGACTGCTGGTAACTTTGTGTCAGCTGGCCTGCCTGCAAACCTGGTCGGTCGGGGGACCTTCTACGACTTTTGACAACATGTGGCTCCTGTGTGTTTCAGGAACATGTCTTTCATGCCGGAGAACGAAGGGACGATGGCAGCCGCCAAGCGGCTCATCGAGTCGCTAGTGGAGTGGGTCGAGGACCATGAAACAGGTAAACTGTTTTGCCATCGACTGGGTTTGCGCACCTTGCCCGCTACATTACAGAATGGAACTACGTGATGAAGGGATGGCTCCAGGGACCGGATGTACGAATTTATCGATTCACGCGAAGTTTGCTGAAGGATGCGGAAAGCAGAGTCAATGAGAAGACGCACAGTTTGCTGTTGCACCGCTTTCGGCATACACAAAGTCCATCAGTTATGCGACCAGGAGCACTGCGTGCCCCTGACAATGAATGTCTATGCTGTACGGGGAACAACGAACTGGGTCTCAGAATCTTACGAGTCGTTGGTTGTGAGGAGCTTAACAGAGTTCATCGAACCGAAAGACAAGCCTGCAGTTTCTTTCTTGCTGCAGAAGACGACGAGCTTGTTGGGAACGCTCTGGATACGCTGGTCAACCTCGCGCCTTTGATAAACCTTAAAAACTTTCATAAGGGGACAGAGCCGCACAACAAGCACCACTTTGGGTGAGGGGGCTCTCTCTCTCTTGTGTCGTTAATGATGATCAGATTTTTGCTCCAAGCGACAGTGATGAGTCTGGATCAGAGCTATAAGAGTCAGGTCTTCTGCCAAAAGTGTTCCTCTCAATGCTTTTCTGTTCATCCGCCAGGAATCTCTGTATCAAACATAAGCCTTGTTAGATTGCTCGGATGAAGCGAAGTCTTAAATTGGGAAGCGGGACTGCTTACCATGCTTTTCCCCGTTCATACTGGCGCCGAGATATGCGTCCAGAAGCACGAGCACCTTTCTACTACCATTTTGTTTGAATGGCCAGCAGCGTTCCATTATGGTTTGTGATCTTGTGTGGACCACTCCCTCCGTCGAGTCCTCATCCAGAAGCTGACGTCAGCGTTATGCAGCGTCCGGCGAAAATCCAGGCCGGAGGCTCCGTCCATCCCGCGAATGCTCCTCGCCTTTCTCTCCCTCGACTGACCGTCCACTGTAGCGAAAGCCCCAAATCGGTCAATCCGGATTAGTGACGTCGTAGCGTTCGTCTGCAAAAGATTGAGTCACCATTTTTGCAGCATCAGATCCTGGACGCACTTCACGCTCTGCTTGGCCGGAGAGCAAGGCCTTACTGCTCACGTTTTCCATACACAGTGACGTCCGGCGTTCGTATGTAAAATACGTCAACAGTGCGTCACCATTCTTACAGCGTCCGGCGGATCCTGGACGCCCTCTACGCGCTGCTCCGGTCGGAGAGCAAAAGCCTCAGCATCGGCGCCGCGGAGGCGTTCGGACGGCTGGTCATCAAAGACGAGAACGAGAACCACCTCGTGGCGTACGGGCAAAAGGTGAGCCAACATCGAACACAGGGTTCTTGAGCCGGACGGTTCCTTGATCAATTGTCGCCTGGCGGTGTCTAAAAGGCGTCACGTGCTTGGAACATTAGGCGGAAAGTGAGTGGCTGGTCGAGTGGCCGCAGCTGCAAGCGGGGTGCCACCTACTGGAGTGGCAGAATCAAGGTTAGCGAGGAAAGAAATGTCCTATCGGCCTTTATCGTCACTTGGATAGACTCTGTTCTGCTTGAAAGCAGTCGAGAGCGATTGGGGTTTCTTAATTGTATCATTGCTTCTCTGGGTCCGACTGCCAAAATCTTGCTGCAAGCAACCCAACTGACAGAGGCGTCTGTGGAAACGCTTCTAGGCCCGCCATTGCCGTTGATTGTTTTCGAGACCGCTCTAGACATAATCAACCTTACGTGGAGAAGCTTCGCGCCTGTTTTGTCGTGCACCTTTTTGGACATCTCCGCCTTAGCTAACCCGTAAAGTCTGCTCCGACGACCTTCCGAGAACTTTTCTGAGCAGGTAAACAACCCGGTTCATTTGCAGATCTACCCCCGATTAGTCGAGATGATGGGCCTGGAAGATCCGGACGTTCGGGCTGCTGCCGTCGCAGTCATTTACAACTACGTCGAAGTGGACGTCGATGCTCGAGAGAGGATCGCCAGCGAAAAGTGGTGAGATTTGCGCTATCTTTCATGATCAAAACTCCGGAGGTTTTCAGAAACAACACAAGCAGTCCCCTCCAGACTTAGTGTCTGAGGCAGACTGGGAGATTATTTGTGCTTCATATTTGTTGGTCGTGAAAACTTGCAGAGAAAAACCTAAGCAGACCAGCGACCCTTCCTCCTCGGAGAGTTGAGTTGTCCATTTCTACCTGTCTTAACGCGCCGATCACGAATATGGGCTCATACTGCTGAATGTTCAATGGACAATTCACAAGCTGTGTTCCTGGAGTCGTTTGGCTCTGGCTGTTCGGCGTTGGTAACTTAGAAAGCGATTTCTTTGCAGGGCGTTGCACCGGCTGATGTCCTTCATGACTCAGCCACACCATTCGCTGGAGGTCAGCCGAAAAGCCGCTCTCTCGTTGGAAAGTCTGTCACGAGATCCCCGAAACCGAGTCAGGATGCTTCAATACGAAGCGCAGATTGCAAATATTGCGATGGGCGATACCCGCCTTTCAGATGTCGCGGCTAAGATTCTGTTTGATCTGACTTCGGACGTGAGTGCCCAAAGAGCTCCTATACAGAGCATTTGGGGCAACCTTTAGCGCGTCGAATACTCATACGCTAACAAGGACTGAAAGCGCTGTCAAATCACTCAAGCAAAATGTAAGTTGACGAAGCCGCATGCCTTTTTTTTGGAAGCAGGCTCGCTTGACCAACTTCGTTTGAGTCAGGACTGTCGATTGACAACGATCGTCCTCATGCAATATCATTGATAAATCCAGGGTGGAAAAGCGCAAGCAGAAGAGGCCATGCACGCTAACGGGTACGACCTGAACGACATCGCCCTGTACTAGCTGTCTCTAGCTCGGAAGAGCTTATTGGCTGCTTGAGAGTTCTGGACTCGCTCGCAGAAACGTCCCATTGCCGGATCAAAAAGTGGCGGTGTTGCAATATATCTGGCAGTGCAAGTTTCTGTGATGCAAACATGCCGACTAGTCATCTTTTTAGGGCATGCCCGGCCACGGTCTGGACTTTCGAATGGTCGGCTTTTGCTTACCGTATCAGTCCGATTAAGTTAGCTGGTTCAGAATGATCCCAAATGTGCGGTATAACGGAGCCTACATATATCTGCGATCCAGTCCCCTCGACTTGTCCTGATTTGGAGTTGCTGCATAACGGCCGGCCGTTGGCATGCATGATAGTGACAGGACAGCCTCACGTTGCCATACCAGCTTCTGATGGTCCGGCCGCGCAGGGGCCGCGCTTGGCTCGGCTGGCCCCCACGGCGCCGTGACCGGGCCCCTAGGCTAGCTTTTAACCACACAGACGGTTGGAGCAAACATGCGCAAGCGCGCCCGCCAGCAGCCTGCTAGGCGGCTGCACAGTGCAGATGATGACCGTCTTGCCGGGACGGGTACGTCGCCCGCGCGGCACTCATGCACGATCATGCATGCAGCTCGATCGATCCCGGTCCTGGCCGCGCCCCGCCGCTTGGCGTACGCGCGACACGCGGGCCACGGGTTTAGAAGGGGTTTTCAATCAATTCAATTTATTTTCAAGCTTGCTTATAAGCTATGTTGAACGGCGTCGGCCACGTGACGGATATTTTAGGGTTCCGATCAGCATCTCCACCCAGGCCCCACCCAGGTTGCTGTCAGACATTTCTGATGTCAGAGGCGGCGCGCTTTATAGGAGCTATCTCCCTCTCCTGAGGGCATCCCTGGACCGACAAGAAGCTTGTGCATTCCAAAAACAGGGGCAGGGCAGGGCCAGGGATTGGTGCATTTGGCAATACGCGCAACAATGCAGATTTACGGAAAACAATGAGAGGTTTTATAGGTGCACAGGGTGCGGTCCATCATCACGTCTAAACGCTCTCGCTGCAAAGAGAGATGCAGACCGTCTGGTTATGCAGTTGCGAGGGGTCGGGCAAACACCCTGCAACAGCATCCATAGATACTCACTTCAGTCATTGATCTGAAACAGCTCTAACACAACGTATCATCTCTGGACCAAATTACTCCTGCGCTGATTGAAATCGGAATGGGATTCCTCTTCGAGGTCTGCGTCGATTCTGTTGAATCGGCGCTTGAAGCACAGGCAGGTGAGTTGCATTACTTTGCCGGTCAGCAGTCCGCGCCTTGCCTGTTTCAACGCTTGAACATGGTAGGCCTACATTAGGTGGCAGACACTGGGAGTTTGCTAGCCACTAGAAGGCTAATCACAAGGTTGATCTGGCCAGATAGTCCTACCATCATGACGTGTCCGCCAGGACATGTGCAGCGGGGCAACTCCCACAGGTTTTCCAGAGGGTTCGATGCTTTGCTCAGAGCTCTTGCAAGGTTCTAGAAGATGATGGCCAAGCTCAGATTGATTGTTCAAGGCTCAAGCTCAAACACGATGTAAGGATTAAGAGACCCTTTGGTGCATATTGTCGGTCAGATGTATCCTCTGTATAGCGTAACTGGTGGTATAGGATGCCAAAGTCTTCTAATCTGCCACCAACTGATGCAGTGTCACTTATCGTGCATTCTTAGGACAGCCATCTTGGCCGATGCATTGCTCTACCGAACTCTGTTCCTGCTTTAGAAATTCAGTCTATGTTGTTAACCACTTCAGTCCTGGAATCCTTTGTGGCAACACAGCTAGCTTTCTTGTGTCTTCCCAGGTGGAGCTCACAGAATAGAGCTATGTGCCAACTTCATGGAGGGGGGTACGACCCCCAGCATAGGAAGTGAGTTTCATGCAGAAGCTGTGGCGTCCCTTGAACAATCTCTTTCGATGCACACTCTTTGTCAAAGTAGGTGCGCTCCAAAATCGAAATTGCGCATGACAACCGCAACTTGATAGTAGGACCTTTGCGATCTGCATTGTGCAAGCGTCTTTTCAGACTGCTAGACTTCGTCGTGACAATGTCCCGTACCTCCCCAGTTGACCGTGACATCTGCGAAGTGCATCTAATGTTGGATGTCTCCTTCAAACGCAGTGGTGAAGACGATTCGTTCGCTGGCCAAGTTCCCCGTCTACATCTTGATCCGGCCAAGAGGAGGGGACTTCTTATACTCAGACTACGAGTTGCAGGTAAGCTTGAAAACATTCCAATTGACGAGCAGAATAGGTTCGAAGCAGAGGAAGGAGATTATCATACTTCAGTACCCCAACTCTTTTCGATATATTAGAAATGCTAACAGGGAAGCAGGTGTTTGGCGAATGTCTCAGCTTGACGTTCCTCTGACGCTCTCAAAGCTTTGAGCTTCAATGAGCTCACAAACTTACGGGCAACCAATCCATGCACAAGGTCAAGCAATGCCAATTTGCAGAGGGCCACGTATACGAACGGTCTTTCCATGTACATTGACAACCTTATGATGGTCAGATGACGCACGCGGTCTTTGCATCTGCAGGTTATGCGAGAGGACATAAAAGCCTGCGCCGCTCTGGGGGCCAACGGGATCGTGCTGGGAGTTCTCAATGCTGCGGGAGAGATCGATGTTGAACGAGTGAGCTGCTCATTTCTATTTGCTTTTTCATGCTGAGACGAATTCAGACTGTTTTGCCCAGTCGACTCTGCAAAGATGCTGGACCAACGAACACCGCTCAACCGTTGTCTGTTGCGATTGTAAGGTTTCCCGCGAACAATTGTCCGAGCTGAGATTACCGCGCAAAGGGCACCGCAACCGGTTTCTGATCTGGAAACTGACTCTTTCCGGAAAGTACTAGAGCCTGCTGCTCCTTAATGCCAACCAGCAGGTGGTGAATTGTCTGTGTATAAGCTGTGAGTAGTTGAAATTCCGGGAAGACCCTCCTCGAACCCCCGGCTGACATTGGATGGCCAACGAAACTGTTTGCTTGCCTCGATTCGTACACGAGCCGGAACTGCCCTCCCAAGGTTCTTCGTCGTCGCTCGCCTTAGCCCTTGCTAGTGCTCTGAAGGTCGAGGGGTCCGTTCCCATTGTCTCCAAGCCAGCAACTATCCTTTCGACGGGTGCCTCACATGGAACTGTGGTGCCGTTCTCCATTCGAGAATGATTATCTGATTAGATTGGAAACGATGCCGAGCCCGTTATCCTCTTCATAAGCCCGGCAATCCGAAAAAGCTTCTACTGTTCCTCTAGAGCTTTGCTCCGATGAATCCGCTGGTCGTTGCAGATGAAGCCGTTCGTGGCCCTGTGCAAGCGGCTGGGGCTCGACATAACCTTCCACCGAGCGTTCGACGTCTGCAGAGACCCTCTGCAAGCCCTGGAGGTGAGCCAGATCGTTCTCTAGAATAGATCTAGTGAGCTCAAATTATAGTAACTAAGACGGGTAGGATTAGTATGGGGGTTAGGGTGGGTACGGGTGCGGAGCAGGTGATTAGTTGGGTTCAGGTTTTTAGTATTAGCTAGTATAACTCTATACGTTGAGCTTACCAATAAGTATTCTAGAGAATTATGTGAGCCAAGTTCCGGGTACCTAGTGGTTTCAGTACAGCTCTTTCGCGAATTGGCACTGCGGACGTCAAGCCAACAGGGTGCCTGTCGATGAAACTTCTGACGACAACCTCTGGCTCAAAGTCTTCTGACTACAACATCTGGCTCAGGATCTCCTGACAAAATTATCTGGCTCAGGATCTTCAGACAACAACTGACCCGTAGTCCAGCCTCCAGTCGAAAACCAGCAAAGCGAGGGCGTTGTGAGCTGAAAGCGTATCCAATCTGCCATCATTTTGATATTCTGCCGTCCTCTTCAGACCCTGATCGAGCTGGAGATTCCCCGGGTGCTGACTTCAGGGCAGCAGACGACCGCTGCTCAGGGCGTACCCGTGTTGAAGAGCCTGGTTGAGGCCGCCCGGGGGAGAATCAAGGTCATGGCCGGAGGTGCGTCCGTCTCTCGAATCGAATGCTTTTCTTTCTCACTTTCCTAGTAGGCATGTATTTTGATCGAACCTCAAGGGAGCGAAGCAATCCGGTAGTCACTGTCCGTGATTCTACGACTCGACTAGAAGTCGGCAAATAGGTGCTCCCGTTTAAGATACAGCTCGAATCTTGAATGTATATCGACTTTTTCCAAATCTTAGCCTTAAGAACGTGCGTTGAGAACTTGAAGGGAGGAAATCGCTTTCAAGACGTCCTAATGAAAAATCCCAGTCGTTTTGCGCCCGGGTGAGACAAACGGATGCTTGAAACTCTCCTAAACCTACGAGCGGATCCAGACCGTTCAGTCGTTTCTCTCGAGGCTTGACTTCTGAATATTGCCAAAGCTCCCTCTTTTCCTCCTGCTTGCGCAGCTGGCGTGTCCGAGGCGAACGCTGCGGACATCGTGCGGCGCGCGGGCGTCCGTGAGCTGCACGGCAGTGCGCGCGTGGCGATGCGCAGCAGGATGAAGTTCCTCAACCCCGAGGTGTCCTTCGACCGCTGCACCAGTTCAGTCATGCCCGGGGACCAGGTATTTTCCTTTTCGCCGCCCCTCCCTTTTTTTTTTCCGTGGGTGCTGAACTTGATTCACCACCCTTTGGTAAGCGCAGCACCACCTAGATAAGTCTGCAATTGGCGATGAATATAGCTGCTGCTTACTCCAGTTAAGGACATTGGTTTGAGATATAGCTCCTTCCTCAGAGGTTCGAGCTTCCGAGACCGGTACTACTGGGATGTGAATGTTGCAAGGTGCAATATTGCGGCCGTTCCTCGACGTATCCGTGAAGGCTTCTGAAACCGGTGTCCTGACCTACATGCGTCCGCTCGGCTTTCTGACCGGGATGTCCTCGACGTTAAAGCGCTCTCTACACGATACGTCCTCGCCTCCTTGCATGTCTGTGTTCTTTGAATTCTGGTTTTCGATTGCCTTTCGTCCGCGGATTTAAACCGACGTAGCAGCAAAGTGAGGGTTCAGCAAAATCTAGGGTTCCGCTCAGAACATTTTCTGAGCTGCCTTGCAGGAATGGATGGTAACGGACCGGGCCAAGGTAGCGGGGATACTGCGAGTTGCTGGGGAAGCCTTCTCTCAGCTGGAGGATTAGAAGAATTGTTGCGCAGAACCGCGATGGAGGACTGAGAGACAGTGACCCGGTCATGGCGGCAGACATTCTCGTTTACTTGAGCCGCAGGTCTCTTCCACCGTGGAAGCCCCATTGCTTCGAATGGGGCTTCCACATAGAGCAGTTTTGCACGCATGTGCGTTCAGAGCTTATGGTGGTAATGCGGACGTGGGAAGCCTGTAATTCTTTAGGCGAAGTTAGCGACGCCGACGCTCAAAGATTTCAAGACGTCACAATTGTTTCTAGAGCCTGTTTCTGTTTGTACGTTTTAAGCTTTCAGAGTGTTACAGCTACAGATGTCAAAGCCGAATTTGAGGACCTACCCGGTGGTGCAACTGGCGCGAATTAGCCGTTAGCCTTAAATCGTCTTTAAACGACGAATTGCATCGCAAGATATCCAGTTATTAAAATATATCGACTCAGCTTCCAATGTTGTCCATTCTTGTTGGTTTAACCTTGCGTGTGACGTACCAAGCTCGTCACAACTTTCCGGCCGGATATCTGTGACGATCAAGCTGCTAGTCCATGGTTTGAGTCAAGTCCCTGCCTAGGCTATTGACGTAGGTTTGCACGTTTCTAAAGCGTTTGGTAGCAGTAACATGACCGAGCCCTTGCGCCAATTGGGCGTGCTCTCCGTGCAGCAAAACTATCAAAGCAGTCTCCTTTTATTAGTGTCTCCGCCACTCTGGTTGGTGTGAAACACTCTCAAACACCTGAAGCCAAGTCGAGTGTGACAATTATTGCAATTCTGTCCTCAGTGCATGGCTAGCTTGACTTTCTTTGCACATCATTCAATTGGCTTCTACATATTGCCAAAGTGTTGGTTGCAGACAAGACTTACTGAGGTATGCACATACCAGCAGCTGCCGCACTGCGCCGCACTGCCGGCGGCGCGCGTGCGGCACAGCGCTGGCTGGCCTGCGCGGCACATGGTAGGGGCGCGCCCAAACGGCACGGGCGCCGTGCCGCGGACAGGCCCACTGAGCGACCGGGGGCCCCGCCGCGCCACACATGCCGCTTATCATTCAAGCCATTCTCTAGCGTACGATCATGGAAGAGCGGCCCGGCCTCTTATAGTTGGCCACCGCGCGTGGTTGGATCGTTGCATGATGTCGCTTGTATATACATGTTTCACGACCCTTTCATCTAGCTGCCGCGTATGGTCGGGATTTCATCATGCACCCATTTTGCTGAAAGTTGTTCTTTGGTTATATCAATCTGCCCCGACGACCGCTCAACAGATGTATAAGTCCGCGAGCGGACGTCGGAACGTCGGAGGCAATGTATTCCGTTCATATCATGCGCTCAATTGCTACTACGTTCATGCATGCCAGGCGCTAAGCTCGATATGAGGCCGGTAATTTTGCTGACAAGACTGACTCACTCTGCCATTCATTTTCCGCTTGATCGGCCATCCACTGCCATCTGCACTGTCGCGCAGCTAGCCTATGCATGAATCGATCCGACGCATACATGACTTCAGGACCTTAAACGAGCATGAGGGAATTCACTTGAGGTGGCATCCGCCGCCTTCGGAGTGTAAGTCGTGTGATTGAGCAACTTATAGGCCGCCTCCGTAGTGCGCGCGTGACCACAATCGGATAGCCTGAGGTAACCGAAGGATGCCAACGTCGAAGCCAAGAGATCTGGGTTGAGTAGTTTCGGGATGCCGCCCCGTCTGGTGCATACAGTCCTTCAGATCTTTTCTTTAGAGTTGGTTGTAAAAAATCGTCGCCCCTGATACTGTACGTTGATGTTTCCTGACGGTTTGTTTCCTGTATCTTACTGATCTCGCCAGGCCTGTGTCCCCACTACCGTAACAGTACAGTCATCGAGCGTGCCGTCGATTCTAACGGCCACGATTTTGAAAGCACGGTGCTGAAATCAAGTGTTGCTCGGTGTCAGTGCGTCAAAGTTCACCTGCAGTAAATGCCCAAAGATCGACGTCAGAAAGTCCCCTGGAAACATGCTTAATGGGTGCAAGACTGACTGGCCGGTCAATCATATTCTTATCATTGGCGTTGAAGACAAAGCACGACTCCAATCAACAGAAGAGAAGTTTCTTCATGACCTGGTACGATAAGCGCCGCCTCCCAGTCGCCAACTGAGCAGATGGCTTCAAGGAATCTTTCCCGGCGGGAAAGTGGGTCCATTTTGATCCCACCGGGTCCTTTTATCCTGGCCGCGGCCTTGAACAGATTAGACTTTGATTTTGGAAGAATAATCCGATCCATAATTGTCCATACTCTTTGACTTTATTAAGGGCAGGGCGCCGAGAAGCGACGCCGAAGGCTTTCAAGCGCATATCACAAGCCTACACCAGTCCACTTTTCCAGGGATTTGAAAGATAAGCAGTCTTGCTCTCGAGCACGTAAAGGAGTAGGGTTGAGACCGAACCGACGAACGGCGTCAGAATATGAGATGGTGATAAAGGAAGATTTGAAGACGTTCAAGAGGACATATTATACATTAACGGAGCCCTATGGAGCTTTCTCTGTAAGTCTGGTGACGGACCGGAAGATGGAACAGCGCAGTCCCCAAGCCGCGCACTCGATTCGTGACAGAAGCTGGGGACGAGCGTTGCTCAGCCCTGAAGAGCGACCAGGGAAGAACCGGGTTACTGGGCACAGAGGCAGAGATGTAGCAGCGACGGACGCTTGGATTGAGTAATCTGGCTCAGAGAAACTTCTACAATTGGCATTGAACCAAGATCGACCTTCATCCTGGCCAGCTCAATGTTTGCGTACGAAGGATAGAATGATGAACCACAGTAGCGCGACTTGCAGCTTCTAAGCTTCGTGCCGTTTACATCCGCACAGAGATCTGCGCTTCTGGCCCGTGGCGTCAAACGGAACGGTTCGAGCAAACGACGCTCGTGACTACATGTATTTGAAAACATGCGGGCGCCGCGCCGGTTTTGTACAGCACCGTCGAGCCATCAAAACAGCGACACCTTTTCCACACCACGAGGGCTTTCAACTTTATTTGTCTGAAGAAAGGCTGTTTATATGAGTCACAGTAGGAAAAAGCGTCCTCGGTCTCCGCAAAGTCTGAATGGCCCGACGATGTGTTCAAAGGCCAGTTCACAGCCGTTCTCGATGCAGCGAGAATGAGCTGTACTGACAGCTCAAGTCCCGTCCGTGCGCTCGCCCCCCCGCGACGCTAATGCCCGCGCGCACGCCCTCCCGCCCGCCGCTTGCGCTCGCGGAGACCGCGGCCCGCGCTCGCCCGCGCCTGCCTGTGACCGGCGCGCACACCCACGCGCGCGGACCGTGCGACCGTTCATGCGCAATGAATGCTGAAAGTGGCGCTCGCATAGCGACCAAGCCGAGGCACACGAAAGCAAGATGCAATCAGCGTTCCGCGGGCAAATCGGTAAGACCAATGGACCGGAGCAACAGCAGCAAGCCAAACTTAGTCGTAGTTGGCACACTATAACGCCACCTCGCTTTCGACTGGAAGCGAATCATGAAGCTGGGACAGACAAAAAGCCCAACCAAGTACAACCAAATTCAATCCACTGAATCCACCTTCGAAGTATAACCAGTTCACGTCTGAGACGTTTACAATTTTCATTACACGTTTGGCACAGTTCCTTTAGAAACCGTATAAGTGCACGGCCGTGCTCGAGCTTAGTCATAACCGGCGAACGTCTTATGAGCCCCACCATGCAAATCAGGGGAGGAGTTTGACTTTCAGAGGCGTTGGTAGGGTCGAAGACAGCAAGTCAGCAAGCACAAAACTCATACTGCACGGGCAAAAGAAGTAACATGAATGATTTTCAACTTCTTACGAAGAAGAGGCGATGGCGCTAGCTCAGCAGAATTCAAGGGAGAACTGTGGGGCGGCCTCCCACCCAAGTTCCTTTGGCGCATCCTGGCCAGGGAAGATTACGCAAAGGCGTAGCCCGTCCCTAATATTCTATGCAAATAGCCCTCGCCCACAGTCAGTTCTGTTTTCATTGAGAAAAGATAAGCTGCGGTCTGTTCGACCCTGCCAACGCTGGCGAAAAGCGCCCTGTCAAGGAGACTATTATACACACTTCGTGGCCCGTGAGTGTACTGGCTCAAAGATCAAATCTTTCCAACTCGACCCGTTCGTTAACATCAACCGCAGAAAGCATGATGGGCGTTTAATCTCATAATCTCAGCCTTGGGGATTTGGACTTCGGGATTCGGTTTTCAGATAAGTAAAAAGGCTTGTTCTTGGCAAGCAGCAGCGTCGCCGAGAGGGGCATCTTCCGCCGCAACTCCTCCATTTGTTTTGTAGACTGATTGACTTTATACCAAACGAGGAATGAGCCTCTGGCAATCATAGATCAGTAAGAGTGGATTATGTTTGGGCGCACCGCCAGGTCTTTCAATCCTCGCCAGCTTCGCCGAAAGATAAATCATAGTTGATTCCAGCTTTTTTGAAGTGTGGTGAAACCGTGATCGGCACCGCGTGTGAACAAAATGAAGTTTGAGAACCTCTTCTTATTTGTAAGAGTCATTTATTTCACGGGAAAAGTGACTGAACCTACTACTGCACCAGCATGTCAGGCGCTTCCGCGCTCAGAGCTCCAGTTCCGCCTGCGCGCGCGCCTCCTACATAGATGTGGCGCTCGCGCAGTAGTATTCATGCCGCGGCGTAAGGAAGCAAGGCCAAAAGCAGCGTCTCGCAGACGATTATAACGTGAAAATTCATAAAAATGAGTTCTTAAGCAGCCTTGATTCAAATGGGCTCGGTTCTAAATTCACAATCGCAACTGGTTCCATTCCCGCCCAGCAGCGCACTGCACTTCTTTCCATGGCATAACTCTGGCATCATTTGCAGCGTCCTCCCACATCTGGCAGCCTGCGGTTTCGACGTTCCTGCTTTGACGCTGGTCGCCCTGGAAGAGGATGCGACTCTTCTATCGTACGACCAGTACTATGTCCCAGATAAACAATGGCCCTTGAATAAGACTCCACTCTTTTTTTCATACTTCAAGGAATGTAATATTGAAAAGCAATTAGAAAAAGTGATCCGCGGCGGAACTCATCCCAAAGTCAGCTGTTTGGTTTGTCCTTCTTGATGACTCTGTAAAGGGGCAGAGCGTGCTCCGAACAGTACGCCAAGGCCTTTCAAAATTGAAAGTCAAGTGGATACGTTATAGTGCCAATTACTGCCAGGGTATTCCAGAAAGCAGTCCTGATTCCGTCATATTGATCAGGACGCGGCGATCAGACCCGCTTCCAAGTATCAAAACCGCCGCTTGTACAAGCGACGGAAAAACTAGCTCCAAAGAAGTTTGATATGACGCATTGAAGGAAGAAGACCGCAGAAAATCTTTTTCAATCCGGTCAAGGTACACAGGAAGCATTGAGCGATGCATAGCACGCAGATGGAGACGGAATTGAAGAATTTCTTTGGGTCGAATAGCTTGGCAGAACCTTTTACAAGCCGTTGGCTACATACTGTCCAAGGTCGCAACCTCTTCCTGGCCCACGAAGACTGTAACTTGACCCAAAAAGACGGAAAGATGACCCACAAACGGGGGACGGTAGACGCAAGTACTTCGCGCGGCCTATTATACCACGAAAGCTCAAGGACCAGAAAGCTGCATACTTGCTTTGAATTCGAACCAGACGGTTTGAGAAAACGTCGACGAAGTTTCTGAGGATAGCAGGAAACGCACGCGCTTCCGCGTCAAGACAGCCGGCACCTTCGGAGGCGGCAACATTGCCACACCTTGTTAATCCACTGCAGTTTCCAATCATGTGGCCCGTGTGTGGAGAAAGGGCTGCCATCTGAACTCGACAACCGGAGGGGCACGCTTTCCAGCCGTGCACAGCCTGGTTTCTGGGATCGTCGCAAGGCTTTTCGTTAAAAATTCTCAACGCACGGCCCCGTCGGATTGGACGCTTTCAAGGGGCTTTTGGTAAACTCGCATATTACAATCCTTCAAGGATAGATTCGCCCTGAACTGGCATGCGCCTAGAGCTCAAGCCGCGCGCCCGCGCCCCCGCGGCGCTCGCGCGCGCGCAATGCCTTCTGAATGTGGCACTTTGTGATAATTTCCCAAATAGACACACGAAGATAATGATGAACGGTTAGCTATCAGGAGGAAAGGCGCCGGCGCCTGGCTAAGAGAAGCCGGAGTAGTCAATGCGTGGGGGCGGCGATCTCTCGCTCCCGAGCTTCCTTCTCGCATCATGGCCAGGCAACAGCAAAAGGATTATCCCGTCCCGTACCCTTTAACGCATTCTGCCCTCACGCAGTGTCAGATCCAAACGAGAGAAGATGGTAGATTGCGGTCATGCTGGATTCAGTGGTTGTGTTCATAGCGACACGTCAAGAGGATCCTCAAGATCACCGACTCGGGGCCCGTTGTGTGTGCTGGCACGAGATCGGTTGCGCTTCCTTCAAAGTCGAATCGTTGGTCAAAATCAACCAAGGAATGCATGATGGGCGCTTGCGGTTGACCCTCGTAAGAAACGAGCGCTGGCCTTTGGCATTTATAATGGAACCGCATGCAAGAATATGTTGAGGTGTCCGCCCGCCCCAACGGCTGTGATCAATCCTTGCCAGCGCCACCCAAAATTCAAAGGATAGATGTCAACGTAGAGCAATCTTACCAACTTTCGGAGTGTGAAAGGTACGTCTAGATTTGCCGGTACGACCTTTTTATATGTGGGAGATACACACTCTCGAAAGACTCCGGCATCCTCTGGTAGTACAAGGGGCCATGCCAAGGAAATTGTGGCAATGACAGCCATCTTCCAAAAAAAGGCTAGCATGGCAAAGCATCATTTACTAGAAAACGACTTGTGCATACATTCCAGCGTTATGCAGCTCCCATCCATTGTGGTTCTGGCTGGTTGAATGACCGATCAAAGCCGCCCGTGCAGGACTCCTGACCGGGATCCCGTCTTCTTCAACAAACGGGCACGAAACGTGTTCCCAAAAAAGCATTGAAGGGACGCTATTTAATCACCTCCACAGGTCTTCGACAGGACCACCATATGTGCAAACATCCAAAGGGGGAGAACGGAAGCGAGGTACAGCCGGTGCAAAGAGGCCCACGAACATTTTCGCGGCGCATACGTCGAGATCATTCAAAAATCTTTCCCACTGCAGAAATCAGTAATAGTAAGACGACGGCGAGCCGGCTCAGAAAGATTGAAGTACGCACGATATGATTGGCAAAGGACATGACCAGCATGCGTACCCTTCTTCGCCCCGCGACCAAAGGATGCAACTTGAAAGCAGCGCCCTATGACCAGAAATCGTGTAACTTAGCGGGGGATCAGCGCGATCGCAAAACGTAACCATAAAGAATTGGAGGAAAAGCACTGAAAGGAGCTACGACACAAAGTTACAGCGTTGACGAACGAAACGCAGCGGTGACGATGTCTAATCCTGAGTGCAACCGAAGGCAACAACATCTGACCAGATTCCGCTTGCATTGAAAAGCTTTTTGCGCTCAACGAGGAGTACAGAAACTTTGTTCAAGCACTTCACGCATTTATGTCACGAGTGCCCCAGCGTTCTCGAATCTCACCAAATGAGACGGGCAGCGTCTATGATTTTGCATGATCAAGGAACCATAAGTTCAATCTAAGAAGACGTCTTGAACGCGCAACCTCAGTAACTCGTCACTGTCATTAGTGGCCTCAAGAAACTTATCTGGGTACAGATGGAACCCACCGCCTCCTTCTTTCTTCCTAGCCCCAGGATTCATGAGATGGAGTTTTGAACGATCAGAGCTCCGTGACGCATACTTCTGCCGTACCCTTCTTTTGATATCGAGAGCAGCGCGCCAAGGAGCCGGAAGCAAAGGCTCACGTACTTTCAAGCCTGCAAGCTAATCCAATCCAGTACGTCACTGGGGACCAATCTGCTTCTATAAAGCCGCAGACATTCGATATGGAGAGAGGCTGAAGCGGCGCACAGTCTCGGAGTCGTTGCTGCACGGCAAGCTGGTAAGAGTGCTGAACTTGATGTTCTCGCTGACTTACAATGGTTTCAAAGACTGCTTCGCCGAGATGTAAACACTTCATTATGTTTGATCCACAAGTTGCACAACGCGTAGGCGCTTAGAGCGCAAGTCTCGCGCGCGCGCTTGCGCGCCCGACCCCGCGGGCCAGCGCGCCCGACCGCGCGCCGTCTGATTGTGGCGCGTGCGCCCGATCACCCATGCGGCGGCGTCGAAGCCTAGAATGCACTCTTTCGCGAGCGATTTTTTAAGGTGCGTGGACAGATGTTCTTCAAGGAGCATAGCATCAAAAAGTCACTCTTGTGGCGCCACGTGCATATTGGAAGCTTTACATTTGAGGCTCGACAAATTGGCTTAACAGTCCCCTCTGAAAAGCCCGTGCACTTGATGATCTGGCCTCTTCGAATTCGAACTAGATCGAGGGAACCAGGGGCGCCTTCCTTCATCGGGAGCCCGGAAGAGCATGACGGTGACGATACACATCAAGGTGCTAAACTTCGAGCTAGAATTATTTTCTCGCGGCCATTTTCTAGCGAGGAAACCGATAAATCACCAGAAGTGGGCATCGGGGGGAGCCTCCCACGCTTCTGACTACTCATACTGGCTCGAACTGACGTGCCACGAGATTGAGCGTTATGGCGAAGCTTGCCGCCGTGCTTCACCAACATGTGTCGTTCACAGCCAGGGACCCAGTATGGTGCCAATGAAATCGAACTTCTGCAGCAGAAAAGTAACAAGAATCTGGGGCAAACGGACATGAGGGTAGTAAAAGAACGTAAAGCTGCTGGCTAAACCGAGCGCGCTGCCAGAAGTAGGATAACAAACAGGGACCTTGCGTCAAACAACGTCAGCGATAGACAGCACAGAGGGTGAACACAAATTCAAAGTCCTCGAACCATTTCGTGAGCTGCGTATCATCTTCGGAGTGGTCTTAAGAAGCCGCAGAGCGGATTGGCTTGCTTTACTTCTGAAGACAACGAGGGTACACGAAACAGCCTCAGGACACAACGACTGGAAATCTGGGCGGAGCCCGATTCTCTTTAGTCACGGCTGTCAGCCCATAGCTAGACAAATGCGCATAAGCGGCTCCGCAGTAAAGGTGGCCTCGTCTTTGAAAACAGGTGAAAGCAGCATGATACAAACGAGCGACCCTTCGGATCGTGCTCGAAACTATGCAAAACCCTGGAGGAAAGATTTGACGCACTGCAGTATCCAACGGCGAGGTGCTTCTCAAGCATCTGGAATACCTGTCAAGCTTCAGGAAAAGAAGGCGGCGGACCGCGAAGGCTAGCAGCGTGGTAGCGGTCGGTAATATATAGTGGGATTAATTTAAGATGGTGCAGAACAACTAGTTGGTTGAGGCCTGCCGATGGTCATCTGCAATTGGACTGATATGCTGCGTGCCCGACCATCGCGGTTTCTACGTGAAGGCGTTTAGTCTCCAAAACAACACAAAGACGGCAGTGTGAAGAGCGTGGCTGGCAGGAGCCGGGAAGAAGCGCACTCCCCCCCCCGGGCCTTTGAAAATCTCCAGGAGCATTTCACAACGAGCAAAAGATGTTTTGATAAGCATATGCATCACGACGGTTGTACAGGCTTCAAACATCGACCGGGGTCCATTCAATGAGAATCGCTCTCTAAGACCGGCTAATGTATCATAGCCGCCACAGTTCCTTCGTTCGCAGTTCCTTCATGCCCTTGACGTCTTTACAGGACGTTGAAGAGAGGAAGCAGTGCAGCAGGCTTTTGCTACTTGTTAAGAGACCAGTCTTACATTGGTTCCTCACGGCAGCTGGTAACTCTGCCAGCGCTCGACCATCTTGATCATTCACTCCGAAGTATTGCAAAGTGATGCACCTCAATTCCAGGCGTCGATCTCACTGCCAACAAATGCCCGCACATACAATCGATTGAAATTGTACACCTGCAAGTGCGTCAACAAGGCTAGCCTTCACAGCAAACAACCCGTGAGAAGTGGCGTGCATCTTCTCATGGGAGCGCCTGTTCTCATAGCTTATGAACAGGCGGACCTATCAGCTATGGTGGGATTTACCAGGGTCGAAACGTCCGACCTCATCAACCATTTGAAACTGGACTAATTTGAGTCGAGCATCCAAAGCTTTGGTGGGCGACCTCATTCTCAAACAATGGTCAAATTGAGGGATGCGAAACAACTCAGAGAATTCTGAAGCAGAGTCGATTGCCTTGAACCCCCTTGGCAATTCTTGGCAAGCGACAGAAAGAATTGCCGCGGAAGCTTTTCTTACAAAGCCGCCTGATCTTGGATCGATTTGGAGGACCGGGAATCAGTCTAGAGTTGCGTCATGTCCCCTCGAGGAAACCACCGATGGCCTTCTGAAGAATATTAGAACGGCTGTTTCCATTAAAAGGATGATGGATCCGTAAAAAGAATCGGGGATTGACGGCCACGTTACACGTCCCATGTTGAAGGAAAGGTTTCCATCCAGCTGATCATCATTTAGCGAGGGGACCTATAAAGCCGCGGAAAACCTCAAGAACCGGCAGTACTAAGAAGAATTAATCACACTTGGGGCGAGATTGCTGCACAAAAGAATCCACCTTGTCCGGTCGTCGTCTCTATGATTTGTTGCGTAGTAAGGAGGTTTGGCGGGGCCTTGCACGTCATGTGTTTGACTCGATACACTGGCTCAGCTGCGCTCCAACAGGAAAAGAGACATGGAGCTTGCAATGTGCCCCACAAGGCGGATCATTCACAGCCAGGTCTGACACACCCAGCACGCGCACTCTATTACATGACGTATATGCCGGCAGATCGAGGGCACTAGCGGAGGTCAGCTTGGCACATGTACAGGCATCAGCTACCACCTGTTCAATCAGCTTAGCTAAAACACGTCGCGACTTATGAGACTTTCAATATGTGCGACCACATTATATCTTTAATGCCTTGATGAGCAAGCGCATCACCTACGCAACACTCGATGCAAGAGTCTTTTTGATGAGTTGTCCATCTGTGCGCAATGACATGAAGTCTAGCAACAAGACCGGCGCAGAAAGTGATGCAAACGGATTTCTTTCTGGGAAGAACTTTGTATATCAGTAAACTACCCTTGCAGCTCAAAACCCGTTGACAAGGGATAACGCAAGCGCCGTCCTATCGAACGCGTTTTCTTGCCAGCATTGCAGCATATCGGCCTCTCAGACCAGCCAATCATAACACCCAAGCAATGGGGATCATGACAGAGGTTGCCCAGGGATCGACTATTATACCAGCAATCCTTGAGAGTGTTGTCCGGCTTTATGATCCCTCTCAAGGGCGAACAGGAAATGCGTTCACCAAGCGTGCGGATGTGCGATGAATCCACAATAATTGTTCCAAATGTACCCGCTTGCAAAAAACAGTGATGTCCGGGCCGGCCCGTTGGCAAAAAGGAAGCTAGACGCAGAAAGCAGCAAGGCAATCGTCAGGAATCTGCAACATTTGTCGATCGATCAAACTCAGATCGGCGGGCATCAACGGCGGCTTACGAAGATGCGCGTGAAGCTTGGGGCCACCAGCAGAGAAAATCAAGCCGGCTACGCAAAGGCTTCAGAGTAAAGCAATCTGTGCGCGCGACAACGTATGGGCTGATCATTGTCTGGAGGTCCCTTTTAATCGTCCTCAATGATCCAGACTGCAACCGGAAGGTTAAGGTGACCAATGGTGTGAAACGCTCTAGTGATACTAATCAAGCTGCCAATCCGCTGATTACGCGCGATCAGATGTGTCGTTTTCAGCGGAAAGAAGCTGGCTTCCCGATGGCGTTCACCGATCCAGAGTATGACCTGGAAAAATCTTGTGCTTGCCAGGCTCCGGCATGTCATTACCAGTTTTCGCAAGATTGGGTCGTCAAGTAAGATTCCACCTCGAGTTCAAGAATAACGCAGCGCTTCTGACCTCACAAACACAGCCGCTGGCAAATCGTTTGCAGCTGTTTCTGTGTCGAGGGGCTGGCCGGGCGGCTCTGGCACGAGCTGACCCAGATCAAGGAGACATGGGCTAAGTGCATCGACCAGATCAAGATGCACACACCCAGAAGGAAACCAGAAAGAGCATGCAGAAGAGTAAAAGTAGGAGAAAACCTTAAGTCTCCTGCCTAAAAAACTCCAAATCTGCCGGCTGGCTGTAAGCGGGGAGGAATATATTT